>PVJH01007214.1:0-94875 GCA_004026705.1 Nesogale talazaci
AGTTGCATATCTTTTAATCATACCCAGTCTTTTACAGTTCATTAAGTACATTTATTCTATTTATTTATTTTAAACTCTGGTACAGAAAGATTAAATCAACATGTAAAAATAGCTTCAAATGTCTAAATCTATGAGCTTGATGATCTTTTGCATTCATGAATACACAGTTCTGTATGGACACCTAAAAATCCCAAAATAAACTGACCTGGATCAAGCAGATTCCGATTCATAGCAACAATGAAGAATAGAGTAGTCTGTCCCAATAGAATTTCCAAATTTCCATGCATTTGAATTATGGTGCTGGTGAGGAAGACAGATATGACTATTTACTCCAAAAAGAACAAATCCTAGTAGAAGTATAGCAAGAATGTTCTTTAGGGGCAAAAAAAAATAGCAATACTTCATCTCACCTACCTTGGAGATGTCAAGAGAGATCAGTGCCTGTAGAAGGACATCATACTTGGTAAAGTAGCAGGCAGTGAAAAAGAAGACCTTCAACACGATAGTCTGACACAGGGGGTGCCTTGAAGGGCTCCCCCTTAAGAACCTTTGTGAGGATGGCATGGAATCTGGCAGTGTTTTGTTCAGGGTCACTATGAATCACAGCCAACAGGCTGTCCCCTCACCACCATGAGAGAAGCAGTTTCTACAGACACATGTTCAGCAGCTGCTGGGTTTGAGTCACTAATGTTTGCATTGGAGGTTGAGCATTTTAATCATGAGGTTTCTTTTCATTAATATCAAAATATACAGTGGTTAGACCTTAAGGAGGATTGAAAAGGGGGCCTTTTATGTTGTCCTTTCCCACAGGCTCCTTTGATGAGATTGCTTGCCTTGCATTTTTCTGAAGAATCACAGTAGTGAATATGGTACCTCAGGCAGAACCTGATTCCTCTACCAATGTATAGATAATTCTTTATAACACAAGGGGAAATTGAGTTCCTCCTCTATTAAAAATAGGCATTGATTTTAATTATTTTTAGAATTCTTCAAGCTCTCTTTCCCTCCATACTTTCATCACTAATCCTCCATGTTTAAGACTCATCTCTTTCAAGTATTTTTATTTTCTGCACTGGCTAATGAACAATTATAAATAAGAAAAACTAGCATGCTTTTTCTATATACTTACTTTCTTAGTTCCAAAAACAAGTAAGAACTTAAATGTACAGAAGATAAGAAGACTGGTAATCAGAGGAGAAGATTTGATGTATGATTTCTAAATGTTACATAGCTATCATCCTAACATGTAAACAGGGTGAGGAAATGCCACACATTGTGCTGTAAACAAAAGCAATCACATCATGGTAAGCTGTGTTTAGAAATGAAAACAGAGTTTATGATAACCACCTACGAGTCACTGTATTTTTCTCAAAGGTGAGATCTGGGCATTGGATTATTTTTCCTAGGTGTGGAATCACCTCAGGGGTGGACTTAGGTGAAAGAATGGCAGCAGCATTTGTATCCTAAATTTATTTGCAAGAAGACAACAGTGAAGAGTAAAATTACCCTGGGCTCCAAACTCGTGCAAAATCATGAGGCTTAATAGCATGGTGGTTATGCATTGGGCTGCAAACCCCAAGGTCTGCACTTTGAAACCACCAGCTATTCTGTGGAGGAAAGAAAGGACTGTCTATGCTCCCCAGTCTCAAAAAACACACAAGGGAAGTTCTACCCTGTTCTAGAGGGCTGCCATGACTTGGTATCAGCTCAGTGACAGTTTGTTTTTACAATGGGGTTCTGGACTCTTTAAGGCTCCCCTTCACTATCACTTGTTGCCAGCAAATTTGGAATGATTGCTAGACTCTCTCGCCTGCAGATGATGTGAGTTGTTTATCCCCTGATACAATTTTTTTCTCTGAAGCAGTTGACACCACCAACCACTAGCTGTTCCTTTAGAATGTCCCTTTCTGACACCCAAGCCCTGCTTCTTAAAACTTTTGCTGAATGATTTGACCTGTTGTCTGTCTGGAGTGGTGAGGAGTATCTTCATGAGTAATCACTGAAGTTAAGGGTGCTATATAAGAGTGTGGTGAAGAAAGCAGATGGTGCCTGGCTATCAAACAGAATAGTGTCTGCAGTCTTAAAATCTTGTACTGAAACAAGGAGCCAACTAAGCAGGGAATCAACAAAGTCCACAGGGGAAAAGCACACCAAATTCTGTGCTCCATAGATAACTACTAAAAAATTCAATTATGATGAAGCAGCAAAACAAAAATTATGAACACCCAACTTGTGGAGATCTATGGGAGTAAGAACCCAAAATCCATCTTCAGATTAGTATCAGACTGAGCCACTTGCAGATCCACTCTAGCCATAGGAAGGCGTCTCGATCAGCCCCACTATCAGGCAGTGGGCATTGCTATCTTGATTAAGCTGGATCCACAGTTGGTCAGTTGACCAATCTATAGACTCAACCTGGATTTGTTCTGGATGCAAGTATCTCTTACTGGTCCCGTGACAGAACTTTCTTCCCTGACTTTTTAATTATTGCTGGTCTTTTCTCTTATTACACACTATTAGTATTTTATCTACATATTATTATGTTACCACCCTTACACTTTGGCGCAATTTTGTTTTCTGTTGGGTCTCCCAGCTGTAAAGGAGTGGATGCCTAATGGAAATTTGGGTACAATTTGGGATAAAGGAAATACTGGGGAAGGATTGGGAGGGATAGAGGATTTCAGGAGTATCTAATGAAGAAGGGAGGGGGTGGGAGCACTAGAATGGATTGTGATTGGATAATTCATCTTTAAGGTGATTTAACCATGGGGGAGGTGGAAAACTCTAAAATTGATGAGGGGATGATTGTATCACTCTCTGTGATATGATTGAATGATTGAACTATTGAATTATATGATATATAAATTACTTGACAATAAAATGTGTGAAAATAAATAAATAAAATACAGACATTCAAAATAATAGTTTGTAGTTATTAAGGACACTTATTGCTTAAATAAATCACTGAAGTTTTTAAATAAAAACATTTTTATACTCTGGACCTTAGGGAAATAATGGAAATAAAAATATCACTTGAATTATGCCCCACCTTACAATTAGGATCATGATGAGCAAAGATGTACTATTATCCAATATTGGAGAGGGTAGAATAGTATAAATTCTCACACTCAATTATAATAACAATCGATAGCAAATCTTTCACAGCTCATCACCACTTTTCTGTCAGTTTGTCATAGCTTGTGTGTTGCTATGATGCTAGAAACTCTTACATGTATTTCAAATACTGCAGGGTCACAAAAAAAGAAATACAATCCTGTAGATCTTCCAGGCTAAAAATGGACCATGAAGAAGGAATAAGCTATCTTCTTCTAAGGAAATCAGCTACCTAATGAACAGTAACAGAGTATTGTCAGATATGGAGCCATAAAAAGGACTCTGCAGGTCAGAAGACACTCACAATATGACGGAGGAAGAGTTCCTTCCTCAGAGCAAAGTCTACCATAATGACGTGAGTGAAGGAAAGCCTTTGAGGCTTTCATTTACTGACAGAGCATGACTCAAGATGAGAAGAAACAACTGAAGTGACTAGTGATTATTAGTTACTAGAAGACAAAATATACAAAGTATGAATCTAGGAAAATTTGAAGTGATCAGAAATGAAATGGGACTCACAGAGATGATGAACTCCCTTGGCATTAGGAGCCCTGCTGGGGTAGAGGCTATGTTTCGGACGATGATCTGAAAGGCCAGTCATTTGAAACCACCAGCCGCGCCCCAGGAGAAAGATTGAGCTTTCCCCTTCAACGTCTCCGAAACTTGCAGGGGCTGTTTGAGCCTGTCCTACAGGGTCAAGATGAGTCTGCATCAACTCAAAAGAGTTTGCATTCTGGTTAATGAGTTGACATTCACTGATATTGGCCATTCTGAACCGGACAGACATATTGTTTACTTTGTTTGGAATGACAGATTTAAGAGGAATGACATCACTGTCACCTTCAAAATTGAAATTTCAAGATCTATTTTGAAGTACAATGCTGTCTTTCATAGGGTAATAGCTACATACATACAAGGAAGTGCAGTCAATAAAACTATTACTCAAATTTATGCACCAGCTATTAAAGTTCATGGTGCAGAAATTGAAAAATTCTGCCAATTATCAGACATGCAATCAGGAAAGATTTATAGTTTTTGAGGATCAGAATGCAAAGGTTGGAAACAATGAGAATGGAACAGCAGTATGGAAATAAAGCCTTGAAAGAAAAAAATGAAGTTGGAGAATGCGTGACAGAATTTCCCACGACTGTATTCCTCCTAAACACTTTTTTTCCCAACAGCAAAATAATAACACAAGTCCCATGGACTTATCCAGATGGAATAAAAAGACGTCAACTCGTGTGTATTTGCGGTAAGTAATGGTGAAGAAGCTCAATATGAAGGGCTAAAATGGGACAGAGGCTGACTAGGGAAGAGACCATAAGTTGCACATACGTTCAGATTGCAGCTGAAGAAAACTAAAACGAGGCTATTCGAACCAAAATACAACCTTGAGTATACCCTACTAGAATTTTGAGAACATCTTAAGAACAGATTCACTTAGTGAGCACCAGGCCAGATGATCAAGAAAATTGTGGCATGGTATAAAGAACATCACACATGAAAAAAAAATCAAAAGGTTATTAAAAAGGTAGGAAATACAAAAATATCCAACAAGATGTCAGAGGAGACTATACAACTCTCTGAATTGTTGAATATTTAAAATATCTTGCAATAGTTATTAAGGAAAGAGATGATAAAGTGAAAGAGCTGAAGGGAGAATTTCAAAAGCCAGGTTGAGAAGACAATGCAAAGTATTATAAAGAAATATGCAAACCAAGAGCTAATAAAAAGGAAAGAACACATATGGTATATGTCAAACTGAAATAAATAAAAAATTCTTTGATTTGCAGTATATAAACATTCTATCACCAAAATATTGAATGATGTAAAAAGCATCAAAAGAAGAGAAGACACTGCAAGACCAAGATTCATTTGTGAAACTATAGAGAAAATAAACTACAGAGCACTCCCTCTGTCTAAAATTGAGGGATGAGGGGAGAGTGATACACAAGGTATAAAAGTCTGACCTGAACCATCAAAATTTTATGAGTGGAATTCCCCTGTGATACAGACTGGACTTGATCTGGCTTCCTAATTTTCCTGTGTTTTTCATTTGTAACGTTCTGCTTGGTTTTTTGTTCATTCATAACAGCGTGTATCTCAGAGGTGTGACATCAATGCAGGTCACCCTCTTCAAGTTGTGACATATGCTTCTCTGTTTTTTGGTATATGAAACCCAGGACTAATGAACCCATAAGGACACCAAGTAATACAAGGGGTTCTGGGCGGGGACACTGGTGGTAAAGGACAAATGATGTCAAGGAGTCCAGGTAGAAAAGGAATGGTTGGAAACTAATTGCAGTAGCAATTGTATAATTCTACTGACATGGTTGAAATATGAAGTAATATGTTATATGTATTATAGCCCCATCATTGAAAAGGTGAAATAGATGTATAGATAATTGTACCAAAATAATTTAAGATCCAAACATTTCATGAAGTAGCCAATGATCAAAAATGAGGGTTTTGAAGGAAGCAGTTCAATCAGCAATGAAGGCATTAGCAAAAAACAAGGCGCTAAAATTTGACAGAATATCAATTGAAATGTTTCAACGGACTAATGAAGCACTAAAAGCACTTATTTTACATATGTCAAGAAATATAGAAGACTTGACCAACTAAATTGAAGAGATACATTTTTGTACCTATTCCAAAAAATTACCAAATGAAAAGAACAAATTATACAGCAGCTTTACTGATATCACATTCGAGTAAAATCTTGAAGACCATCCAACGACAGTTTCAACATAATTGACAGGGAACAGCCAAAATTTCCAGTGGGATTCAGCCGAGGCCATGGAACAAGGGATATCACTGCTCCTGTCAAATAGATCTGAAAACAAATAATACAAGAATGATGTTTCCTTATGTTTTATTGATTATGCAAAGGTATTGGATACACAATAAAATATTGATAACCCTGAGAGGAATAGGGTTGTCAAAACACCCCACTGTGTTCATGTGGCATCTATACATGGATCAAGAGGTAAGTGTGCAAACAGAGCAAAGAAGTTTCCCATGTTTTAAAATGAAGTAAGGTATATGTGTTAGTTCAGGTAGACCAGAGAAACAAATCCATAGAAACTCCTATGTTTTTAAGAGAATTTTTTATAAAGTGTAGTTGTACATTAAGAAAGCACCGCAACCCAGCCAAATCCAAGCCCATAAGTCTGATATTAATCCCTATGCCCCAATACCAATCTAAAAAAGTCCTCTTCAGACTCATGAAAGACATACAATGATGCCAAAATGCAGGAAAATCACAGGCCAGTGAGTAGAAAAATCTTTGGATCCAGTAGTGTTGCAAGAATCTCAGTGCTGGCAGGAGCCTGCACGTTTCTCCAGTTCCCAGGGCATGGAGTCTGTCAGTATAGTGCCATGTGCTTTGTCAGTAGAGTGTCTCTCGGAGTGAGCAGAGAGAGTATCTCTTGCCTCCAAGGAGGGAATCCTGGAATACCCAGAAATCTCAAGAGAAGATCAGGCCCACACAGAATCCTCACAGGCTATTATCTGATTGACAGATTAGATTCCACGCCTTCTTTCTTAATCCTCTCAAGTGAAACCAGATTATATAACTATCACACTATACATCAGGGTTGTATCCTCTCACCATACTTATTTAATCTGTATGTTAAGTAAATAATCAAAAAACCTGAAATAAATGAAGAAGAATGAGGCCTTGGGATTTGAGAAAACCTTTCAATAACCTGCAAAGTGCAAATGACACAACCTTGCTTGCTTAAAGCCAAGGTACTTAAAGAACTTGCAGATGAAGATATTGTTTATAATTCAATGTAGGGATATTGTTTATAACTCAATGTAGGGAAACAAAACCTGATGTAGGGAAAAAAAACACAGCTGAAACAATAGGTAATTTTTTGATAAGTGGAGCAAAGATTAAAGTTGTCAAGGATTTCAATAATAGGATTTCATTTTATTGGGATCCACAGTCAATGGTCATTTAAGCGGCAGTCCAGGAATCAAACAATGTAGTGTATGCACTAAGTATGCAGCATAGGAGCTCTTTCAAGTGGCTAAAAGCAAGATTAGTTCCTTGAGGACTTGGGTTCACCTGACTCAAGCCATGGTATTTTCAAGCCCTCCATAAACAAGTGAAAGCTGGCTATGGAAAAAGGAAGACTGAAGAATAGATGGATTTGAATTATGGCTCTAGAAAATAATATTGAAAGCACCATGGACTTCCAAAAGAGCAAACAAATCTGCTTTGGAAAAAAATACAGCCAGAGTGATCCTAGCAGGAGAGGATGGCGAGACTTTCTCTCTTGTATTTCGGACATATTACCAGATGAGACACACCTCATTCAATGCTCTTGAGTCGAAGCCATCTCTTAGCAACCAGAGAGCACAAGGTAGGATTTCCCCTATGAGCTTCTGAGCCTATAACTCTTTACAGGAGTAGAATGTCCTGCTTTTCTACAGAGCAGCCGCAGCTGGTGGTTTCAAACTGCTCACCCAGTGGATAGCAGCCTATCCCATAATCAGGGCTGCTCTCAGGGAAAGAGCATCAAGGGTGATAATGTGCAGGGGTTATGAAAAAGAATGCACAGACACAGAGCCTGAACAATTGGCTCTAAGATAACAATTGTGGAATTACATAAGGTACTAATTCAATGACTCCTAACAATGACATCAAAACTTTATGTGCACATATTTTGGACCCAAAAGTTTTGTTCCTCAAACTTTTCCCTAGATCTCCAATTCAATAAGGCAAGGGCATCATCTGATATAGCAGTTTTACCTTAATAAAAAATCAGGAAAAATTGTTTCTGTTCAGCACCATGATAGTTAATTATGACATATATATTGTATGGATTTATGACAGACAATTTAAGAAAAATATATGACTTTTATTTTTGAAAATATCAAATCCCAATGAATGAAAAGCACATATGTACACACAAAGAAAAAAATATATAAGCACAAGCAAAGGTTAGTGGTAGTTATCTCTGGGGAGTGAGAATATAGATCAAGAGTTTTTGAATGTTCTATCCTGAGCATAGATATAACTTTGCATTAAACAAACAGACACAAACACATTTTAATTAGTATGGAAGAAATATATTTTTCTGATGCTAAAACATTACTTCATTTTTTAAGAATCTCTTTAATTGCAAAATTGTCATACTTTTTAAATTAATAATCTATGATTGAAATTTGTGTGTCATATGTTATACTATGTTTTCCTTTTAACTACAGTAAATGACGAAAATAATACCCAGCAAAAACTCCAGGATGACGAGTCTCTTAGAGATAGTGGCTTTGCTAAAGCTTCGGGCCACTGCCCACAACTAGTTCCCTAAAGAGAAGCTTGGCTTCTAATAAGAACCTCTCTCCAAATACCAAGTCATAAAGTTTTAAAAACCTGCTTTCTCCAGTGCATAACTACAATTTTGCTATGCACTTACAAAATGCCCTATAAACCTGATTTAATATCTCCATATGTTCGAGTGATTTGGCAGCTGGGGAAAAAATTGGGTAGATATTTTCATTACATGTGAATCTCTCCCTTTTTCTCCCTGTCCCAGAAAAGATAATTAATGAAAATGACATCATGCATTTAATGTAAGAGTCCTATAGTCTTCATAGTTACACAATTTGCAAAATAGTCTTGCAGTATGAATTTTGACATATAGCAAACCAATGTGGCCTACAGAAGAGCTCCAGGGGGTTTTCTTCGCTGAGACCTTCATGAAACAGATGACTGAGACATTATTCTGAAGCACTACCAGGTGACTTTGAACTGGGAACCTTTAGGATAGTAACATCACCCACGGGACTCTGCAGAGGTGTTTAGTATATGTTCTGCCACAGCAAGTACACTGCAGATGGTTAATGAGATGTACGCTTTTCTGTATAGAAACACTTAACAGAACTAATATAACTCTGCAGTTTAAGTCAGAAAGTATGGATCTCAGTCTAAGAATGTGAGATTTGTAGCCCTCTTAAGCTCAACAAAACAAAACAACCCTTAGTCTGTTTTACTTATAGGTGTTATCTGAGAGAGGAGGGAGAAATGGGGGTGAGGGAAGAAAAGTAGAGGTAGGGAATAATATGCAAACATAAGAAAAAAAAGTGCATTTGAAATTTAAAGGGAGAGAGAGAAAAGAAGAGAGAGAGAACGAAAAAAGAAAACAAGAATCCAAAGGGAAGGGGCGGGGGCAGAATGAAGAAACAAAAAGAAAGAAATAGAGAGATAAATATTTGAAAAATTTAAAAAATGAACTTATACTGGAAATTTGTGCTGGAATTGTAGTTGACCACTTTGTTTAAGCCATCAATATCCTAGCTGAGGCACTGAATCTCCTTTGATGTATGTACAGTCAGGATGGCATTGACAGTGACAGGAGGTCTTAACTTCTTCCTTGCCTCTTATTTTGCATCACTTGTTATTGATGTTAAAAGTGAGATATAGAAGGGTAAAATTTAAAGAAGAAAATTCATCTTTGTTGAAATGAGACATATGGCCAGGACTATAAGCATGACGGTAGATATACATTAGATATATACACAACTCTACGCATTTGGATTTTCAATAAAAGTTCTTATTCATGTTGTGTCTGTATAGGACACTGTATTGAATTCTGGGCGTGCCCAGGTTAACAGAGAAGTTAAAGACCCTGAGCTCACCTGTTTTTGTACTTTGATTTCCTTTGATGTCTGCAAGAAGTAGTATTTCTTCATAATAATAATTCAAGTACTCTTGCCTTTCTCCACTATTTTTGATCTTTGCAGTGGATCTTCACCCATTTCAGTTTGTTGACCTGGAAGCACCTTGCTTTTCTCCAACATAATCTTTCTTAAATAGATCAAGATAGATAACAGAGCTATTTTCCTCTACATTTACATTGGGGATGATCTATGGTATTACACTTTCACCGGAGGGTAATGTGCATGCTTTCATATTCAATATATTGAAACCTGGAACGTGCAATGTGCATTTGGCAACATGCCACTACATTTCAAGATGCAAAGAGCCAGATGCTCCAAAGACCTGTCTATGAAAGACTTTTCAATTGAGAAGTGAGACCCAAGTGTAAAATTCCTAAAATGTTCAGTGTTAACTATAAATCTGAGTAGCTTGAGGTCCCAGGAAACATTTCATTCTCTCTGCAGTTGCATAAACGCAATTTCATGTCCTGTTCCAAAATATACTTCTGGCTGTTTAAGTTACTGTAGGCATATTCCCCAGAAATGTTTGTAGGTTGGTGACAACTTAAGGAAATGGTTTAGAAGAATCTTCTGTCAAGAATTATGTAGCATAAGACATACCAATCCACCATATTCTTTACTCCTACTTTTGCCTCTAAAGGCCCTGTACGGATAGTGAGTAACCAGTTTGGTTGCAAAGCACAAGATTAGCTACTCAGCTCTGCTAGTTACTCTACAGGAGAAAAACGGAACTTTCTGCTACGTAAGAATTTATCGCTTCAGAAACCCAATGGGGCAATTTTCTTCTGTCTTGTAGGGTCTGTACAAGGGAGAATCCATTTTTTTGGTTGTGCAAATGGGACTCCTACTGCTCATTTCTTCAACTTTGTCAAATGCCCCATCAAAGGATTAAGGAAGTCTTTTCTTGCCATATGATTTGCATGAATTACACTTATTTGACAGTTCTGTTTTTACAAGCTCCCGTCGCTCAAGCACTTTATAGACATACTCAGCTCTCTTTTATCAGGATGGCTCAAGGAGGAATTTGTAGTTTCTGCTGCCTGGTGCTCTAAATGCCCATCATTCACCTGCTCCCTGCCTCACCCCACAAAGCCATCGAAGTCATCGTTAAGGATGCAATCAAGAAAGGACAGGAATTGCTCCTCCTCGCTACAGGCTCTCTTACTCACGGGAGGAGTGGGGTGGGAAACATGTAAACTATAGAGGAAAATCTCTTTTGCTGGCCTCTCCAGAATGTTGCAATTTGGACTACACAACAGGATCATTGTTCTCTGTGTAGTACTGAAAGTTGGGATTGGACATGATCTTTAAATGTGAAAAAACATATGTGTCTGGAGTTCTAATTAGGTGAGTTGTAAATGAAATTTGTTATTTGCTTTGGTAATTTCTTTTATTTTTATAGTGAAATAGGAATTGTTATTTATGTGATGCTATTTACCTCACATTTTTTAACCATTTAACAAAATCAAGGTAGTCTATTTTGTTCAATAGAGGTTTAAAATTAATGACTCACTGGTGCCAAAGAACTTACTGGAAGAAGGCAGTAAACAGAAGATTCTATATTTCTACCAAAATATGTTGCATAAAATGCTAAAATGAGAGTAAATACAGTGTTAAGGGATGGAAAAATGAGATAAATTAATTTTCCTTAGAAATATTAAGGGTGTGTTAAAGGAAGGGAAACAATTTTAACAAGTATAATGTAAACATAGTTCAGGCAGTGATGACCAAAGAACCAAATCAAAACAAAACAGAATAGAAAATCCAAGACAAGCTCACAGTCATTGAGCCATTTCTCACTCAAAGTGAGTCTGTAGACGGAGTCAAATGACTGTGAGTTTCTCAGGCTGTTAATCTTTATGGGAGCAGAAAACCTGCTCTCACTCCCAAGGAGAAGCTTCTGGTTTTGAACTGCTGAGCGTCCAATGAGTAAAACTCACTGCACAAACAAAGGATAGGAGTGCAAACAGTTTTCACTGTGTATATAATATTAATATCAATAAGAAAGTATAAGTGAAATGCCTATCCCTTGGAAAAATGTAATACATAAATATACATATGCAGTAAATTATGTGTTAAATTCATAGTTAAAAAGGCATATATTGTGGTTATATAAGAACGCTCATTTTTTTTCTACTATGAAAATGTAAGCTCAAATATATTACTTGAACTTTAGCAAGAAGCATTACAATCATAAAATAATCTTATGTATGCATAAGAAAGGATATTTGATGGGATCATCAATATTATATGAGAAAATTCCATTGTATTTGGATCCCATTTCTCTACAACTCTTTGAAACCCACTCATCTATGTGTTGTTGGTGTAAGAGGTGTGATAAGATATTCTAGGTCAAAGGAAAATCAATGACAAAGACTCGAGAAGTAAAAGTACAGGTACTTGGAAATCCAGTCTGTCTATTACATGTGCTGTTCAGAGGAAGCAAGGCTAAAGAAAGTTAATAAGGTATGTCAGTACTATATTGAAGAGATTCCTTTTTGTCATGCAAAGGGGGTTGTGATCATATTTTATAGATCTCATCTCAAAAATTCACTTTCATTAAGTATTTCTCCGCATAACATCAAAATAGGACAGAGTAGAAATGACCCAGTGGCTTTTCAGGAACAACTCTTCACAGAAAAAGAAACTCACATTTTTCTTCTTCAATGTGGCAGGTGGATTTGAACTGCTCACTTTGTGTCTAACAGGACAACTGATAACCCCCTGCACCATCAGATCTCCTCTTATACACCAACATGTTCTTCAACTTTTCAGTAAGACATCTAGAGACACCACAGGACAGGAATGCAGAATCATTACTGAAATTTCTCATGACAACCTCATAATATGCAACATCTTTTAGATACTGGATGAACTAATTGTGTCATACAGTTCAGCATAGGAAATAACTAAATTGCGTCTGATGACAGCACTCTTTTTAAAAGTTAGGTATTTAGTAGATGCTGCTATTAAAAGGCAAGAACTAAGCAGAAATTAATAAACAATAAGAAAAGATGGCAGAGTTCAATATTTATCCAAAATTTCAAAAAAAAAATTGTGCATCCCGCACAGGCTTACACATCCCAGTAGTAAGAAAGTAATTCTATTTTTTAAAGGAATAGAATGAGAATAATTTTCTTCTATTTATGTATAGTACTATTTTTAGTAAGTCCTAAGGTGTTGAGACATAATTATTTGGGGTTAAGTACAAAGTAAACAAAACTGTTGAGTATTGAAAGCTTCTTAGCATTTACTTGCACAACTGATCACTAGACTCCATATGTCCAGATATCACCCAGAGACAGCTTAAATGAAGCGGCTGGTGAACTACTTCTTAAAATCATTCCGTGGGGACCACCTAGAGCACAGCCACACTGTGAGAGGCATAGGATCCTCTTAAGTGAGTGTCTACCGAATGGCAGCTTGGCATCTGTTGAGCTATCTATTTCTTTTGGCCCCAGTCACAAATTCCTTATGAAGCAAACACAAAGACATTAAAGGTTTCATGGCGAAAGAAAGATTTCCCTCACAAGTCGCAATAGCGAATCTGTCAGCAAGTTCTACTAGGTCTCCTTCTAGTAATTGCCCTGAGTTTGTTCATCAGAGAGCCATGAATGTATATCATGTACCATTCTCAGCAAGAGCCCCCTAATTTCAATTTTCTCTGGCCAATATTGATCATGCTCCAATTTTCTTCATTTTTAAAAAAATGACATTTCTCAGTTCATTCTCTATATCCTTGAAATTATTTTTCTTATATTTTCATTCTTTTAGTGCTATAGGCTGTGCTAAGTGACTTTCTGTGTTCAAATGCACTAATTAGCTTTTCAATTTTATCCACACACCTGCAATTTTAAAAAATCTGATAAACCTACAAATCATCTTTGAATTTCTGACTTATACGTCTCTTCATTCATAAAAATCCATTGGTTAGGCTGATCCCCAGTGACATAGTGGTTGTGCGGGGACTATGGCCCACTGGGATGGAGGTTCAATTCCAGCAGCAGCTCCACAGGAGCAAAGGCTGGGCCTCCTACTCCCACCACCAGAGGGCAGTGATGCCCAAAAACCATAGAATAAAACAAAAATCCATTTCTTCATGGAATCTATCTCTTCTTTAACTTTTTAATCATTTGATTCAGTTTGCTTTCAAATAATATTCAGATTGATTCATTAATTCTATTTCTATTGGGTGTAAATGTCTTTCATATGGATTGTTTTTCCCCTATCTTAATGTGGTTCTCCATACTGTTTATGAATTAATTTTTCTCCCATGGGTAACCTCCCTGTACTATTTTTTTGTGATATTGTTGTTTCAGCACTGCAAATATTTGGATTAAATATTACATTGGTCACTCACTTGGCTAGAAGCACTTATCTTGCAATTACAGCATAGTTCTGAACACAGGACAACACCAATTCTTGGATGTAAATAGCACCAAGCTAGAGGCTGGGCTCCAGTGACCCATATGGGTAGAGCTATTTAAGCCCAAGCTCATTGAAACTATGTGACCCTGACTTGGTGTTTCTATTAAAAGCATGACTATGGGCCTTTGCTATCTAGTATATGTGTGTGTTCAATACCTGTTCCAGAGTAAGCATCAAAATTCTTGTGACAAATAATGCTTATTTAGTTCACTTCTCTCATGCCCACATAGTTACAATTCAGCTTTGAGTGTAACAGCCTATTAAAATTAAACTACACACAATTTCATTCAATCAGAATATGTTGGAAGAAGTCTCTGTGTGCATAACCAAACATCTTATCTCAGTAGTTTCTGAAATCAATTAGAGTTATCTTTCTAAAATGTGAAATTAGATGATCAGTGTAAGATATGACAAAATAATAATTTATAAATTAACCAGGCTTAATAAGGGAGGAGGGAGTGAAGAGATAGGAGAAAAGGGGCTTTGAGAGTGATGATGGCAGGAGGTGTACAGAGGTGGTTGGCACAAAGTATGCATGTATGGATTGTGATTACCGCTGTATGAGCCCCCAGTGAAATGAATTTTTAATAAAAAGACAGAAGGAATAGAAAATATTAAAAAGAGACTTCTGAGAAGATGACAGAAAAGTAGGAGGGTTGAATTGTTCAGAATCTACAGGTGCTTAGTTTGATTTATTTCATGGCTCAATAATTAACAACTGCAATCAGAGTGGAGTTTGTGTAGAAGTAGGTAGAGAAAGGTGACACTATTTTGTCCTTTCAGTTATACAAGTAGCTCTGATTTTCAAATATCATCTTGTAAAAGGGAGGGTGATAGAACGTTTTTTTTCATTAATACTCTGTCCTGTCTTTTTTGATTTTAATGTGATGCATATTTCATTGTGTATCCCAATACATATTGCATGAGTTAATGCTTTTAAAAAGATTCATTTAGACACATTATTCTGAGAAATATTATTAATGTGATAGTGTTAAGATTCAACCTGATAAACAACATACTTGCATTTTAACCCACTTCTATGAAACTTATATGAGCAATTCAGACTTTCCCAAAGAATTATTCTATTATTTCAGAATTTTGCAGGATTATAGACTCAAGTGCTGGAAACACAGCTTTGAAATGCCATGTTTGTAGAATATTGTATTAAAATGCTATAAAAATCACTCTCTACCTTTAGAAGTTCTATTCTTATTGAAATTGTGGCTGAGCCCTGGTGGCCTAAGTGGTTGAGTGCGGGACTGCTGCCTGCAGACTTGGTGGTTCAAATCCAGCAGCTGCTCTCAGGAGTAGCGATGGGTAGCTCCCATGATCACCAGAGGGCAGTGATGCCCCCCAAAAAAACAAACAGAAAAAAGAAATTATATATGTCTATTTCATTTTCCTGTGGAAGAATGCTGTTATTGTAAAATCTCTTTGAAAGAATTTCACATTATTTTAAAAATGAAATTAGTAATTTTTGTCACAAGCATTCCAATTGACCTATCCTCTATCTATCTATCATCCATAACCATAAAATATATACACAAAATATTATCTATACCTTTATGATATTTTCATATATCAAAAATTATGAGCTTACTAAATTTCCACTCCTTTAGTCATCATTATGCTGATTTAAAATATCTGACTGTTTTTATCCAGATTTTTCTTCCTTATTCTGAAAATGGTTTTACCTCAGGAGACTGTCTCTGATGACCCTGTAAAAGTAGTCACTGACATACAACAGCGTGCTTCCATTGACTCTGTCATAAATTAATTTTGACCTATGGTGAAAACCATACTTATTCACTTTTGGTTTTAGTAGCCATTGATTTTTATTAACAGTGTCCTCATAAATTTCATTTTTCTTTTGGAGTTGAAATCATTACACATAAACTTGCAAGTAAACTACATTTACAACCATTCATTTGGGTGATTTTTTTTATTTTGTTTTTGTACATTTTAGTCAATAAGATGTACTACTCACAATATTGCAGGATATAATTCACTGATATTATCACAACTAGATGTTCACTCACATATGTTCAATTTTCCAAGCACTGTCATATAGATTTAGTTTTCTAAGCTACCTTAGATATTTCAATTGCTTTACTATGGTCAATAGGTAGCTGTGTTATACTGGGTAGACTAAAGTAACACAGACACTTATATGTGTATCACAAAGATATTTGCATGCAAGAGCAATCAGATATTGAGAAAACATCACAGCCCATTCCAGATCAATCCATAAGTCTGGTATTAGCCCATGTGGCCAACACCAGTCTATAAGTTCTTCTTCAGACACACAAAACACATGCAATGATGTTGACTACAGAAAGATCGCAGGCCGGTGGATGCAAACCATTGTGGATCCAGGGGTAGTGTAAGCATCTCAGTGCTGGCAGGGATTTCCACAGGACTCCTCCAGCTCCCAGGCTCTAACTGACACCAGTGTAGCTCTGTCAGGCTCTGAATCAGTGATGTCACTCAGAGAATGAGTGTGTGATCACCTCCATCACACTATCTCTTCAGTCGCTCCAAATGAGGTCACTGGGCTGCATCCTGATTGGCAGGCTAAAGCTCACCCCTTTATTCTTACATCTCAAATTGATAACAGATAATGCAGTCACCACAGAGCAGTGAGTGAGATGTCATCATACATTATGTGAAAGAAAAAAAAGGAAGACCACATGGACAATTCTTACTAGTTTTCTGACTTGAAATGCCATCCCTATTCCTCAATATAATCAAGATGTCTCGAACCTTATATAAGTCGAGTTATTATATTGACTTGCAAAATTTCTAAGCTGTTTAACTTTTACTCATTGCCAGAGTTGCTTTTAAATTTATGTCTTACCAACATATGCATTAAAATGTTATTAAAAATCAAGTAAATTCTATAAAAGCTGCAACCTATGTAAGGTTAGAGAAGGAAAACAATTATATTCCACTAACATTCATGATAGGAAAGTAGTGATATTGCTCCCTGTCAAAGATGAAAAACTTGCAACTTCAAGATGAGCAAATTAGTTCTGCTAAGGTCTACCTATCAGAGATTTTACTGTAAATGGTCTACTCCTTCATAAATTTCTAACAGCTCACCTTTTATATTCTCTTCAAGGTGCTTATCAGTATCTAAAATGTGTTTATTTATATTCTCTGTCTATGATACAGGGGATCATGTGCCTACTCTATACTCAAGGATTAAAGCACTGGAATATCATATTGAGTAAATGACCTAATGAATGAATCTTTGGGAAGCTATTAAGTAATTAGAGAGGATATTAGAGTATATGGATTCAATAATGCCCAAATTATTCATAAATGAATACATTTAAATTTTTTTCAGGAAAATTAAAATAGTGTTGGGTGTCCTGGTGTCACACTGGGTTTGGCATTGGGTTCCTGCTGAAAGTTTGAAAGTTGAACTCCCTAGACAGTCCTTGAAGGAAAGGAGAATCTACTTTTTTAGGGTAAGTTTTTATATTTGTTATTTTGTAATTATTTTATTGGGGGACCATACAACTCTTATCACAATCAATACATGCATCTATTGCATGCAAGCCATATTTGTACATTTTTTGCCAGCATCATTCTCGAAACATCCTCCTTCTACTTAAGCTCTTGGTATTAGCTCCACATATTTCCTCTCCCTTCTTACTCCCCCTCCCTATTGCACCCTTAATAATTTATGAATTATTATTATTTGGTCATAGCATACACAGTCCAATGTGTCCCTTTACCCACTTCCCTGTTGTCCATACTCCAGGGAGGAGGTCACATGTAGATCCCTAAAATTGTTTCCCCCTTTCTACTTCATCCTTCCCCACCTTCCCAGTATCACCACTCTTACCACTGGTCCTAAAGGGATCATCTGTCCTGAATTCCCCATGTTTCCAGCTCCAGTGTACATTCCCTGGTCTAATCAGATTTCTAAGTTAGAATTGGGATCATGATAGTGGAGGAAGTATTCAAGAATTAGAGGGAAGTTGCAAATTTCATTATTGCTACACTGCCTTGACTGGCCTGTCTCCTCCCTGCTACCCTTCTGTAAGGGGATGTCCCTTCACCTACCAATGGGTTTTGGGTCCGTAGTCTGTACCCCCCTTATTTATAAGGATATAATTTTAGTTCTTTGATGCCTAATAACTGATTCCTTCGACACCTCATGGCCACACAGGCTGGTGTGTTTCTTCCATGTGGGCTCTGTTGCTTCTGAGCTGGATGGCCGCTTGTTTACTTTCAAGCTTTTAAGACTCTCAAAGGGGTGTATCTTTTGACAGTCAGGCTACTTCAGTCAGTTTTCTTCACCTGGGAATCTGCTTTTATAAAGATTTGCAGCTTTAGAAATTCTACACAACTGTTCCTCTTTGTCCTATTGAGTCACTAAGGCATTGGATTCAATTTGATGATGAGGGATAATAACAGAAAAGTGGATGAGAAGTGACAGAGGACGGTGTAAGATATGAAAAAAAATAATCTATAGCTATCAAGGGCTTGTGAAGAACAGTGGGTGAAGTAGGGAGAGGAAAGAAATGGGGAGCTGATATCTGGGGCTCAAGTGGTAAGAGAATACTTCAAAAATGATGATGGCGGCATATGTGTAAATGTGCTTGACACATTGAAGGAATGTACAGATTGTGATAAGAGATGTAAGAGCCCCCAATAAAAAAATATTTTTTAAGTCTGTCAAAGAAATAAAAGAAAGTAATTTTCAAGGAAGGTCCCAAAAATTTAAAGCTAATTTATTGCAGTGGAAGTATTTTTGATTGTCTAAAAACTTGAGCATAAGGCTGCAGTCTGGGTTGCAGGGATGATAATTACTTCATTAACAAGAATCTGGGAAAATTGTGAGGGGGCATGTCAAAATGAGAAACATACTTGAGAGAGACTACATGAAGTATGACAGCTCAATGAACCACCCAGGTGGAGGTGTCCAATGGGAACGTGAAAATAAATGTGGGTTTGAACGTTGAGAACTAAGAGACCCAGACCTGGGAATCATCCTCACTGAGGTGATAATTGAAGTCAGGAGATCATAAGCATTTCAACTTTACTCCCTTTGGACAGAAATTGCCTCTGTGGAAAGCCTTTTCTTGGGAGTTGTTAGGCATTTCTTATACATAAATGAAAAGGTTTTTCTCTGATATGTAAAATTCCTATTAGAAACTTGCACCAGACTTTTGCTTCTTTCTTCCTTCCTTCCTCTCTTTCTTTCTTTTTCGCATAAGCATTTCATGAGTATGTCTTATATTGGCTTAGATAAATTGTTGCCTAACCAACACCTTTGGCTAAAGGGAATATGGATCACAGCTAGGGAAATCTGTATTTAGGAAGTACAAATCAAGAATCATAGGATAAAAATGTTTCTGTTAATACTAGATGTAATGTCTTGATTTCTCATTTTGGGAGGGGGAACCAATATAGTACAATTGAGGTGTATTTTCAATGGAACATAAGTCTCTCCATCAAGGTTTCTTCTTCTCCTCCTCGTCCTCCTCTTTCTTCTTCTTTCCCTCTTTTATAGATATCATTAAATGCATAGTTCCCTTAGATCAAGCACAATTGTACAATTGCTACCATCATCATTTCAATATTTCTTTCTTTTTGAACTTCTTAATATCAGTTTCCCTTTATTCCCTTGCTCCCCCACCCTACCATCCCCTGAATCCTTAATATATTATATATAGTTACCATTATTGCTTTTGCAATAATGACTTACACATCCCATATATCCATTCATCTAAAAGTCTGATATCTATTCCCTTTAGATAAGAGGATAGACTCTACCCCTCTCTTCCCGTGTGCTCAAGGAGTCATTACTCCCCTTATTTTTCTGAGGGGTTTATCTATCTTGAATTGCATGCATCAAAAGATCTTGATTGTACCAATATTCATATGTAAATCTAGCAAGATAAGTGAAGTAAAACTGAGACCATAATAGTTGAGGAATGATGAATTTTTAAAAGCCTAGGTGATAAATATGTCTCATCAGTGCTGTACTGCACCCTGGATATGTTGTCCTTTCCATATGGCCCTTCTCTGAAGGACTGTCCAATTGTTTTACATGTGGGTTTTGGGTCCCCACTTTCCCCATTTTCCTTTACATCCATTTGAGTGCTTCTTTTTGAACTTTCGATACCGTTTTTGTCAACACCTCATGATCACATGGGCTGGCATGATCACACTGGTGGGCCTTGTTTCTTTCCTGCAAGATGGCCACTTGTTTAACAGCAAGCCTTTAAGATGTAAAACATTATATCCTTTAATAGCCAGACACCATCAGCTTTCTTCACCACAGTTGCTTATGCATCTATTTTGTCTAAACTGATTGTGTCAGGAAAATGAGTATACTACAATACCGCATCATTGAAACAAACTGTTCTTGTACTGAGGTAGGATTTAGGTAAGGGTCAAAGTCCATTTGCTTCCTTATTGTATTTACTTATATATTCATACATTTATGAATACACTCATCTTTACATCTTTATATACTTACATATAGTCATATCTATATTTATACCTGTATGCATAATTTTTATTTCCTTGCTGTCTCCGCTATTTCTTTTTTCTTTCCTTCCGCCCCACTACCATGTTCACCCCACTTTAGACTCTCAGTAATTCATGTTGGATACATCTCAATTGAACAAACATGATCAGGGACACTACAGCCTCCTCACCATCAGTTTTATGTTTCTTGCTATTCTCCTGTGCCTGTCATGTTGGCTCACTGCTTGTCTACATTGTGTTGGTCATAATCATGTGTATGGGAGCAAAGACAGAAAATTAAATCATGAAGCTATCATCATGCATCTAATTATTTTGCACATCGAGTGAGAAGTTTTCTCTTTTGAAGATCTACTGCTGAGTATTTAAAAAGTAAATATTTCTCAAAAGGAGAAAAAACAGGAGAAGAAGAAGGAGGAGGAGGAGGAGGAGGAGGAGGAGAACAACAAAAGCAGCAGCAGCAACAGGTCTCAAGCTCTATGGCAAGTTATCTTGCCTGATTTATCAAAAAATATGAAAAATTCTCACAATTGATGGAGTTGTCTTATTTGTCCCACTTTTATTTTGCATTAAGTCCTCATTTCTGGATGACAGCTTTAATATTCCAAAATGCTAACATTAGCCAATCTTTGAACAGCTAGTATTTGTTATATAGGGAAATTCTTCCATACATGATTTCAAAGTAGTACATCAACCAGTCAGTTCTTTTGATTGGTATTCACAATCATTTGACAGATTAAAAAAGCTTGAGAAACATAATTGCTTCTCATAAGTCCCAGTTTGCAACATGTTCAAGTTGGTTTATGGGAATTGCACATCATTAATACTACTTTTGTTGTTAGTGGACTTTGAGTGGGCTCCAAATTATTGCAACATTGTGTACAGCAAGACAAAATTGATCAATCTGACACCACCTTTAATATGATGCAGTATAGTATTACAGTTACTGCATAATGCTTTCCAATTTGTGGACTCCTCCTGCATTTTATTAGACAATATTCTGTTGTGATTCATAAGGATTACATTAACTGACACCCAGGCCATTTTTTCCTTCCCTATCTTAGTTGGAATTTCCACTGAAATCTCGTCATCATAAATGACCATACTAATATTTGAAATACTGGTAGCCTAGTTTCAAGCATCATTGAAACACAGTATCACAAAGTGATCAACAGGTGATAGAAAATACTACTGCAATGCTGAGGCAAATAGCTGAAAGTGATATTATGCTTTTAGTTGCATAAAAGGGAATATTGCATCCACATCTTTATAGGTATAATCCCATGTAAAGATACTTGGAACAATATTTTTGAGGAAAGAAAGAAGAAAATTTAAAAAGTATAGTCCCTCCAAGGATTTTTTTATGGTACCACACTAGAACATTCAAAAAAAAGAGAAACATATCACTGATATGAATTTAAAGTAATTATAACATGTACTGGACAAAAGCAGTCATTTCTTGCCAAAGAATGCTACGATATCACAATGTTTTTAGGAAAATATTAGCAACTTGTAAGGAAAAAAATAATGAACTTTTAAAACCTTGCTTCCTTTAAATTCTTCTTCAAGCATCAACCATGGAAATCTTATTTTCTTTTTTTTTCTCTTTTTTCTTTTTTTTGTGTTTTTGGGACATCACTGCCCTCTGGTGGTGGGAGTAGGAGGCCCAACCTTACTGCTGCATTTGAACCTCCAATCCAGTGGGCCACAGTCCCGCGCACAACCACTACGCCACCGGGGCTCAGCCCAGGAATCTTATTTTCTTATAATAATATTCTGTATTAATTTAAAAGAACAATAAAGAGACAAAATGTGGCACATATTTTAAAATCAAAGACCAAATAATGAGAAAATTGTAAATTCACAGATAACTCAGAGAGACTCTATGTATGACATATGAAGTTTTAATTATTCAAATATCAGATAATTATCTAGAATTCACATTAGACAATACTCATAGTCAAAGGGTATTCAACAATGATAAAGATGGACTATCGTTAAGACAGTACTCTTGTATAGCACATTAAAATTGGAATCTAGTCAATACTGTATGATATAATCTTATAGTAGAGAATTGCTATAGTTGGCCTTTCTTTTTTTGTTAACACTAACTTGCTTGTGTTTGGAGAAATTCTATTTTATGAATGGCCAGCTTTCTCAAGGTTACTGTCAAAATATTCCATCCCACCTTCCCTACTGCCACCGAAAGCATTATCATGAGCTTGAAACAAGCCAGACTGTCTTTCACAGACTTTTAATCTTGAACAGAATGGTAACTGAATGGAACATATAGTCAGAGATCAGTCATCTCATCTGTGATGCATTAATAAAATTGCCAAATCAATCCCTGCTGTCATAAATTCCAAGAGCTACCCTAATTCTTGATGCTCTGTGGCCTTGTATTTCAGCAACACCATTCGTTGATTTTCTAGGCACCAGGACAGCCTTCTAATGAAAACTTCCTTTCTACAGTTACTTTCTGTTGGTTGAAAACAAAGATTTTTATCATAAGAATAAAAAAATTATCTCTCCCTTGTGAAATTGTTTACTTCTTTCTGTTACATTTGACGTTTATCAGGGTAGAGAATACGGAAAAAACATGAAAAGTATGGGAAAGAATACTCAAATACTCCCATTCTGCCAGCCAGACACAGTAACTGCTATTTTCATGTTTTCCCTAAAGCTTTTGTGTGTGCATCTCTACCTATGTTCAGAAAAATTTGCATTGTAGTTTTATCATTATTTTCTATTTCCTATTGTTGTTGCAAGGTTTTTGTGGCAGTCACCTAATCTGTTGTCAATTTAAAGATTAAGAGTGGGATTTACTTCTCCAAAATCAAAAATAAAAAAAAAAAAGAACCCCACCCCACCCCAGAAAAGATGTAATTACTGACACAACATATGTATGTATGTATGTATGTATACATTATGATTAGAGCTGTATGAGTCCCCAATAAAATGATTTTTAAGGAAAAAAAAGATTAAGAGTGTATGGATGGAGTCTAGTCTGTTAATCTGGAGATAGCCAATGAGACCTCTGTGTGGCCTTCTCCTGAGAATTCTAGGAAATGTGGAAATACCTTCTTTGAGGTAGAAACACTATCTCACTGGGTTCACATCCTTGGAGACTTTTTACTTATAAAACTCACTGTCTGAGAGATTCTACTGACAAGACTGTACTGGCAAGGCTGTCTCCTGTAAGACATTCCTGAGGAGAAGCCACATGGATATACCCTTATGCAGCATGAAACCTGGACCTACAGAAGCTGAGATGCTTATTGGCTTGTGGTCATTCTGCATGTGGCATCATTGCATGTGCTTCATGTGTTTGAAGAGGACTTTGTAGATGGCTGTTGGACATATGGGCTAATATCGGATTTGATGTGGACTGGGCTGGGAGGTTTCTTAGTGTATAGTTGCTCTTGAATATAAAACACTTTTTTGATACACATATGAGTGTCTCCATGAATTTATTTCTCTAGTCAACCCAGACTAACACAGCTTTTAAATAAGCAATTTGAAAATTGTTTCTTACAGTTTATACTTTGAACATTTATTAACATATATACAAAGTATTGGTGAGTATAGCAAAATTTAGTTCTTTTTTGTATAAGTTATTTTAGTTTTATATAATATATTTTTGACTCTTATTTTTACATATTATTTTCTTCTTTAAAATTTTATAATATATTAAACAAGATTTTTTTATTTTTGTATTTTGCAAGACAAGTGACTTATTCATTGCAAGTAATTTTTTTTTCAATAACACAAATGATGACTACACCTGTGGGTCTCACCAGATGGAGCACTCAGATATCAAATAGATAGCATCAGTGGAAAGAGACCATGAGAAAGCCAAATATTCTCAGTCAGAATACGGTCATGGGACAACTTCATAACAGACACCCGATTGTTCACATCCCAGTTCAAGATGAAGCTGAAGAAAATTAAGACAAGTATTTTAGAGTCAAAATGTCATCATAAGTAAAGTCCACCTGAATTTAGAGATTACTTCAAGAATACATTTGACATAATGAACATTAAGGACCCAAGACCAGATGAGTTGTCAGATTACTTTAAAGATATCTTACATGAAGAAACCAAAACCCTTTAAAAAGACAAAAAAGAACCGATTATAAGGATCTACTTATAACCTCCTCCCGAGGGATGTCAACAGGGAAGTGGGTGTAAGGAGACTTCAGACAGTGTAAGATATGACAAAGTAATAATAATTTATAAATTATCAAGGGTTTATTCGTAAGGGGGAGAAAAAAGGAGGGAGGTAAAAAATGAAGAACTGATTTCAAGGGCTTAAATAGAAAGCAAATGTTATGAGAATGGTGAGGACATAGATGTAAATATGTGCTGAAACAGAATGGATTTATATATGGCATGCTATAGGAGTTGTATGAGGCCTAATAAAAGGATTAAAAAACTCTGATAAAATCTAAGTCCATCAAATAAATTTTACAAAGACAAAAAGGTGAAGAGACCCAAGCTCTTCTACTTGCTCCATCACATGTGGAAGCTAGAGATAAAGGAAATGAAAAAATTAGAGCTGAGCAGAGATTTCAAAGGACAGCCTGAGAAGAGAAAATATTACAAGGAAGCATGCAAAGACCTAGAGTTACAAAGCAAAAAGGTAAGAGTGTGCTTAGCATTTCCCAGGCTGAAACAATTGAAGACAGTATTCAAACCTCCAGTTGCATATGGAAGAATTCTATGTGGGCATAGTATTGATTGATGCTGGAAGCATCAACAGAAGACAGAAGACTAATCAAGGACTCTGTAGACAGTAGGACCTCATTCTTGGGCAGATATGATGCTGGACCATAAAATAATAAAGATGCCTCTGAGATGAACCAGAGGCCGATTAAAGAAAACGTAGATTTAGGAATATATTTTGGGCTTGCACACAATCCTTTCCCAAATCTAAGAATAATTAGTACTTAGGACACAGGACATGGTCCTACTCAATACAAGGCTGCAGGAAGAAAACATGAAGATATGGGTACTATATCAAAGTGTAGTGAAGAAATTAGATGGTGCCTGGCTCTCAGAAAGAATAGCAGCTGTGATCTTGAAGGCCTGTTTTAAATGAAGCAGCCATTTAAGTGAGATATCAATTAAGCCCACATGGAAGAACCATACTAGCATCATGATCCAAGGGTTGTAAAGTATATCATTCAAATCTGAAGGAGGACATAAGATTAGTGTATGAACTGGAAGACTCTGGTGTGCAGAAGGCTATGGATGACACTAGAAGCCCAAAATACATTTGTAGAATCTACACAGGGAACAAACCTCAGTGATTTCCTTGTAACCATAACTGAGGGCTGGTAATAACCTGTTTATCAAATAATGGTTAAAATCTTGTCATTTTATCTACCTTTGAATACATTATGTGCTTGAAATATTTTTAAAATCATTTTCTTGGGGGTTCATATGCACACCGTTTTTATGTCAAGCACATTGGTACCTTTTATGTCCTCATCCTTCTCAGAACATTTGCTTTCAACTTAAGCCCTTGGTATCAACTCTTCATTTCCCCCCTTCCGCCTTGATCTCCTCTGCCTTATGAACACTCAATGATTTATAAATTATTATTATTTTGTCATGTCTTACACTGCCCGATGTTTCCCTTCACCTACTACACTATTATCTGTACCCCAGGGAGAAGGCTATATGTAGATCCTTTTTAATAGGTTCCTTCTTTCTACCCCACCTTCCCTGCACCCTTCTGGTATCACCATTCTCACCACTGGTCCTGAAGGGATCACCTGTCCTGGATTCCCTATGTTTCTGGTTCCTATCTGTACCGGTGTACATGCTGTGGTCTAGCTAGAATTGTAAGATAGAATTGGGATCATGAGAGTGGGGGAGGGGGAAGCATTGAAAAATTAGAGGAAAGTTGTATGTTTCATCATCACTATAGTGTACTCTGTCTAGCTCATCTCCTCCCCGCGACCCTTCTGTAAGGGGATGTTCCATTAGCAGATGGGCATTGGCTCCCCAATGTGTTCTCCCCATCTCTTAATAGTATCTTTTTTTCATATTGTGGTTTATAAAGTTTGTATTTTGTCATTGTGGGTAGCATTCTTGACTCCTCATATATTTTCTATGTCTGTTGGCATATGAGATCCAGGATGAATGAATCTATAGCCTATAATTATAAAAAGCTTCCTGAGAGATATTGCATGGAAGTTGGGGGGTGACTAGAGGGAGCTAAACTATATTAATTAGTATAAAAGTAATAAGATGTTTTGAAAATGATTGTGGTAGTGATTGTATAACACTGTTTAATATGACTGAACTGTAAAATGGCATGGTGTTTAGATTAGGATCTAATAAAATGATTTGCAAGGAGGAGAAAAAAAGTAAAAGAAAGTGACATGTTAAAAAAAAAAACCCTTCCCTATCCAAGCATCTCTTCAAATATAGGAATTCGGGGAAGTTTCTTTATAAAAAAAAAAGAAATAGAAGACAGAAAGAGTACAGTGTCAATGTGCCAAAAGGATCTGATTGATCTTCAAATGTTTCAAGAGGAAGCATATGATGAAGAAACAATGATATTGAAGGGAAAATTCAAGCCATACTGAAAGCAGTAGAGAATAATGACACTCAGTAAATTGGGAGACAACCTATCGAAATGTATCAAAAAATGTATGCAGCCCTGGAGATGCTCAAAAATATATATTCTTACTTACCAGGCAGGGGAGATACCATGATCAGGAAAGTGGTTTTCCCAGGGAGAGGCTTATCCATTGCACTCCGGATGTGCTGACTCCTGCAGTTTCCCCAAATGTGGGAAACTTGACTGCATAATTTGTGGTAGTGGGGGACTGCATTCGCGCTAATATATATATATATATATATATATATATATATATATATATATATTCAAAAGAAGAAGCAATAAGGATATCTACTTGACAAGCTGGAAAGAGCTCTATTTGTGTCTGTTCCAAAAAAAGATGACCTAGAAAAATGCAAAAATTATGAACTAGTATCATTAATATTATATATAAATTAAAATTTTGCTGTGAAAAAAATTTTTAAGTGGTTACAAAAGGGAGTTACTACATTTTCAAGGAAAATTGTGAAGAAGTAGAATTAGGAATATTACTGCTGATGTCAGATGATTCTTGACTGAAAGGTAAAAGTGACAGAAAGTGGTTATCCATGTTTTAATGACTAGGCAAATACTTTAGCTATGTTGATCATGACAAATTATGGGTAACATGAAAAATAATGAGAATTGCATAATGTTTGGTCTCAAGATGAACTTGTAATAGACCAAGGGGCAATTGTTTAAATAAAACAAATGAATTCTGAAGGGTTTAAAGTAAAAACAAATGTGTATATTTATTATATCTTTTAATCATAACTATTCAATCTATCTTCTGAATATATAATCCCAGAAGTTAGACTAAGGTAAGAAGAATGCAGGATCAAGATTGGAGGAAGACTTACTTACAGCATGCTGTATGCAGGTGATGTCATCTTGTTTCCTGAATGTGAAAACAAATAAAGTATTTACTGATGGATATCAGTACAATGTCCAAAAGTATATTGCACCTTTATATTGTTTATATTAGAAAATTACATTACATTACATTACAAAATCCTCACAATTAGGTAATAAAGAAAAATTTTAGCTTGTCAAAGATTTCATTTTACTTGGATCCTTCATTAATGCCTATGGAATCAACAGACAGAACATCAACCAAAACATTGCATTGGGAAAGTACGCTCCAAAAGATCTCTTTACCATGCTAAAACACAGAATTGTGATTTTTGAGGAATAAGGAATGCCTGATTCATGCAGGCTTTTTCATATTGCCCCAAATTTGGCCATTGAATAAGGAATGGCAAAGAATAATTGATAATTTTTTGCCAGAGTTGGTCATGGAATAAGGAATGCCAAAGAAGAATTAATGACTTTTAATTATGATGCTGCGGAACATTACTAAATATACTGTGGACTGCCAGTAGAATGATCAAATCTGTTAGGAGTATAGTCAGATGCTTCTTAGAACCAAGAATTGGGAGACTATATCATGTACTTTGGACATGTTATAAGGAGGTCCCAGTCCATAAAGAAGGACATAATACTTGGTAAATGATTGGGCCATTCAAAAACAGAAATATTCAATAAGAAGGATTTACAGAGGGGCTTGAACAATGGTATGAAACACAAGAACTATTGTGAAGGTTGAACCGGACTTTACGGTGATTCCTTCTGTTACACATAAAATAGAAGTGAGTGGAAGTTGACTGGACTCCACCCAACAACATTGTTATAAATAGACTAATTTAATCAGGCTAGCTTTTTGCTGCAGGGCATCTGTATGTAAAAAGGACCCTGTATTGAGTTCCCCATCTCTTGAAATGGCAAATAATTAGGACTTACATAATATTCATAATTTCATTCCGAATATTGACTTTTCTAATCTGTTTGAACTTGCATGTCCTTTATATTTGGAATGAAAATCCTGCCCTTAAGGCAGGTGAGGATAACTCTTGCTCTTCCTTTTTAAGCTTAATAATTTATCATGTGCTGCTTAAGAAATAATTTTGTTGCCCTGACACCTGAAGTAATTTTCATTGCAACATCTATCCAGTCCTCTGGGCAACCAATGCATCACACTTAAAATAATGACACAGCTACAGAGATTCTTTGAATAATTCCTTGAAGACAAAGAAACATTACTATAGCACAATTATAAATTAATTCTGATTGTACTCAAAACACCACAAGCATTTTTGGTTTTGGTTTTTTACACCACATGTATTTTTAACAAAATGTTCTTCCCCATTAAAGCAGTAATAAATGGTTATGAGAGACAATCTGTAAACATTTTAAAAAGTACAACAGCATTTTTACAACAGAGAGCTAAATAATGAAGAATGTTCATGTTTTGGTATATTTTTATTTCTGCTTGAGATTTTAATTCCTGCTTATGCGACTGTGTATGGCAAGTAATATAACTAATTGTGCAAAGTTCATTTATATTTCAAATAAGGTTGTTTATGAAAATAAGTCTGATTCTATTAAGAAAAACACAAAAATATTGAAGATAACTACAAGGAAGAAAATAAGCAAAAAAAAAAAAAAAACCAGAAGAATTCTACTGTCCAAACCTTTAAGATAAAAGATGATAAGATAATAAGGTTTTAATGTACACCTTCTC
The DNA here is from genome assembly GCA_004026705.1 of Nesogale talazaci. Classification (NCBI taxonomy): domain Eukaryota; kingdom Metazoa; phylum Chordata; class Mammalia; order Afrosoricida; family Tenrecidae; genus Nesogale; species Nesogale talazaci. The sequence goes on from PVJH01007214.1 coordinate 29,937, forward strand.
AATTTTTACTCTGAATTTTTCAAGATTTTTTTTACTTTTTTCCTGTTCAATATCATGCTGCATATATGTTATATTTAAAGCTAAAGTGGAAATAGACATTGTTCCTAGATTTAAAAAAATACAATGAACTGTTATTGAAAATTAGTATTTACCATTGGATTTCAGGGGTAACCGATAAGCCACAGAACACATCTTACGAATAATACTTGTAAAAGTCAACAATACCTGTAAAGGTACTAAAAAAATAATGATTGGTTCGCATACCCATGAATGTGGTCGTTGTGTCCCCCTTCAAGCTTTATTCTGAAGGAAAGCCTTTCGTTTATTATTTCTTTCACAGTGTCCTAAGAGTACAAATAATGAACCTTTATGAGGAAGGACTCAGTCACATTTATTATTTAAATGCCTTTAAATATAATAGAGATTTTATGTCAACTCTGAGAATAGAGGCTCACAGGAGGCCAACAGCATAGTGGTTAAGCACTAGAGCTAGACTGCTAAGCAGAATGTTGGCTCTTTAAAACATTTAGTGACTAAGAGGGAGAAAAATTTGACAGTCTGCTTCCCTGGAGTTGGAAACAAAGAGGAAGGAACAATAGTTGCAAATATGGAGTTGGTGATAGAAATGAAGCTGGAGATCACATGACTGAATTTTGCAAGCTTAATAACTTGTTCAAGCAAATACGGTTCTTCAACAACAAAAGGGGACTGTACATATAAATTCTCCAGATAGAGTACATAAAGATGGAATAAACTCCACCTGTGGATAGAGATCACAGAAAAGGTCAGGAAAAGGCAGCTAAAACCTGGCCAAAGGTTGACTATGAGCTAGAATATCCATTGCTTATATGTAAGCTCAGGTCAAAACTGAAGAAAATTCAAGCAAGTCCATGAGCACCAAAATCTCAAGTCTTTCCCATGTGAATTTCAAGAATACCTCATGACATATGTTTCAATCTGTATACTGAAAAAGTAATATGAAAAGCTGGATTATATGAAGAAGAACATGTCATCAATAGCTGAGAAAGCCTTGTTAAGAACCTTAGATATGCAGATGAAAAAAATCGTACTTGCTGAAAATGAGAACGTGAAACACTTGTTAATGGAGATCTTGAAGCACTTTCTATTGAAGATCAAGTATTGCATATTCCAATGTGAGATAAAGATCAACATAAAGAAGATCATTATGCTTATAACTGGACCAATAGGTAACATCATAATAAATGGAGAAAATTTGAAGTTGTTTAAAGATTTTTGTCTTCCTTGAACTCACATTCAATGCTCATGAACAGCATTGAATGAATGCTCATGAATGCTCACAAACAGCAGGCAGGAGATCAAATGATAAGTTCAATTAGATAAATCTACTGCACAATCCCTCATTCGCATATTGAAAAGCAAAGATATTGCTTAGGTGCCCCTGGTCCAAGAGGGAATTTTCCATTCCCTCATCTTCATGTAAAAGTTGGACACTGAATAAAGAAGACTGAAGAAAATTGATGCCCTTGAACTGTGAGGCTAGAGAACATTATTGATAGTACCATGGACTGCAAGTAGTATGGCCAGAGTGCTCCTTAGTACCGAATATGGTGAGACTTCATCTTACTGATATACTTTGGACATGTTGTCAGGAAAGGTCAACCTCTGGAGAAGTTCATCATGTTTAGTAAAGTAGAGGGCCAACGAAAGAGAGGAAGGCCCTCAATAAGATCTTTCTGTGTTGAAATCAACTCAATAGTACCTAACAACAAACCATTACAAAAATTATATATCAAGAAAGCCTCCATGCTCAAAGCAAGTCAGTTCTTAGCTAGACCGGAAGTTAATTTTCAGACACAAGTAGTCATATACCAGTGTGGAAGATGGTGAACAAGGAAGCGGAAGATGACAGGCAGATGAGTGCAGGGTAATGTGAATCCAAAGGTCAGTGCATCCAACAGCTCTCAGGGCTAAGTGTCCCTCATTAGTCAACCTTGGAGGTAGACACAGAGTCCCAGGGAAGTCCTGGTGAGGAGGAAGGCAAATCAGTAGAGAAAGAGATGTTTCCAGGGTCAGTCACACTCATACAAAAGGCCAGACCTCCACGGAGCTGTCATCAAGCTACCACTTGATCAACATGTTTGGCTTACCCCTAGCCAAGAGTGTCTACTTACTAAGGTGACCAGACATTCTGCTTTTTTAAACAATTTAACAATGCCCTGTGGCATTTTAAAATTAAAATGAATGTATTACAATATTATCTTTGTGTTCTATGAAAATTTTATTGCTCCATATAGACCAAATTTCTAATCAGGAACACACACATCCCCTCCCCGGGTCAATGGTGTCCCACTTAAAATCTGGTCACTTTACTTGCTTATTCTCTAACTACTAGCACATTTATAATGACTTTCTGTATATGAAATTTAGGAGAGGAAAATCTGTAAAGACGGTAACACAATTAACAATTACTTAAGGGCATGGCAGGGTAGGATGGGGTAAGTGAGGTGCTAACAATAAAAAAAAGAGGAGGAAGTTCTAAAATTGATTGTGGTGATGATTGCATAATACCAGCATGGAGCAGTGAATAGAGATATCTGATCACTGGCCCCAATCCCAGATATGTGGAACTCCTCCCTAGAAGAATGCACTACAGAGGACAACAATGAAGACACAACTCAGAGAAGAGGGTGGGTCTGCTGAGAACACATGGGAGAAAACTAAGAAGGAAGGAGAGTGAGAACTGCATGCTGGCCCACCAACCCTTGAGAATGGTATTCCTGTTCAGAATGGCCAATCCACAGAGAGGGCAGTAGGACTGGCCCCACCATAAGACATAACATCCCCTTACTGACCCATAATACTATGGGAAAACACAGGAGACACAGTACAGGAATTATGCTTCATCTGACCCCCATCCCATGCCCACTTCGCTCACAATGGAGCAAAAAATGAAGGGATGAAACAGAGCAGCAAGGGTAGCAAAGTAATGAAGTCCCTGGCAAATACCAAAAATAGACTTTGGGAGCACCTTATCAAACTCGATTGGCTAACATTAATAAAGGTCAACAGACACACCTGGAACATTTTATAAGCTTTTTGTTTGTGTGTTTGTTTTTTGTGTCTCTCTATATAAGATAGGCAGGATAAACATTCATGAGGAGAAAACAGTGGGAATGGGGGTACTGGCTGGTATTAGGAGGGAGTGGGTGGAGGGAAGGAAATGGGCAGCCAACAAACCCAGGAACAAGGAAAGAAGTGATCTAAAATTGATGGTGAGGAGGGTGTAGAATGTCTGGGGGGGGGGTTTAATCAAGTGCAATATACCAAGAATTATTGAAAAATGAAGTTGAACATCATGGTGGGGCAAGAGGAAAGTAAATGGGAACCAGGGAAACAGGAGGCAAAGGAATTTATAGAGATATTAATACAGGCATGTACATATAAAATATAATTATTTCAAACAGTAGAGACATACATCTATGCACATAGAGTGATATGTTAAATATTAAGGTAACAGAGAGACATTGGGCTTCTACTCACATTCTCAATGCAAGAACATATTTTTTAAGTAACCTGGCATTCTGTGATGCTCACCTTCCTGATAAGATCACTGAAGACAAAATGGGTACATAAGCAAATGTGATGAAGAAAGCTACTTCTTAACTATAATTTTGCTACTGCTATGAAGCAGGCAACCCCTTTGATGGTGACCAACTATCAAAAGAGATAGCATTTGGGATCTTAAAGGCTTAAAGATAAACAAGTGACCATCTAGCTGGGAAGCAATGATGCCCATATGGAAGAAATACACCAGCCTGTGTGATCATGAGTTGTTCACAGGTACCAGATAGCAGAAGATCCAAAACAAACCATCATATTGAAGTGTAAAAGAGGATGCAGAGTGTAAACCTGAAGCTCAACAGAAGTCAATTGTACATCTCCTCGCAGAAGGGTTATTATTTCTGGGTTATTCCTTCCAAAAGGAAGAACAAATCGCTAGCAAGACAGGTGTGGTCAGTCACAGTCTAGGATATTAACCTAAGCAAAACCTGATAAAGAAAATGCAAGAGGAAGATGATGAGTGCATCCAAGCTCTTACTTTGACTAGCTAGTTACTTTATACAATCTGAGGTCAATGAAAAACTTTATATAATTGGATGTCAATTAAAGACTATTAATGGTAAAAGGGTGGAATTTAACCTGTCAGTTAGATCACAGCTTGATGACCTCATTTGGAGGCATGAAAGAGATAAACAGCTTATTGGAGGCCAGATCCATTGTCTCTGCTTCTGCCTATTGCTGATGGCAAGCCACATGGAGCGACACTAGTGGAGCCAGAGCCCTGGAGTTGGAGGATCCACATGGAGACCCATGTCAATGCTGAGATTCTTCCACTGCCATTGAATCCACTAGACTACATACCCATTGGTCTTCCTGCATGAGGCACCATTGCATGTGTTGTGTGAGTCTAGAGAATTAATGGACTACTATTGGATATATGGGCTAATATCAGACTTAGGCACTTCATCTGGATTGGGTTGGGATGTTTTCTCAATATACAATTGCTCTTATATATAAAGCTGTTTCTTAGATACATATGAGTGCCTACTAATTTGTTTCTCTAGTCTACCCAAACACACCCCAAGTGCTTTTATCTAATTAGACATATCAGATAGGAAGCTGAGATGTGGTTTTAGCCACTCCATAGGATACTGGAGTCTGGGTGACTAAGGCAGAGATTTTTAAATACCTCAAAATATACATTTTCAGATGAAATTGGCTCTCTCCCAGAGAGCCAAATGTAAATCCATTTTGGGTCCAGGTTTCTTGGGTCAATGAGTGACCTACAAGTGCAGAATTTATACATAAATTATTCAAGAATTTGCAAGCTCCCATAGACCTGGAATAAGCCAGCAAAAAATCATATTGTTAAAGTTGTCTGGTTATTGAAAACCTTAGAAGATTTCTGTACATGTTTTTTCCCCTAAAAACATGTTATCATGGAACAAAACTATGGAGAAAAAGGCATACATGGTGAATAAAGATAAACTCACAAATACTTCAGCAATGCAAAGTACTAAGCAGATTATAAAACAGCTATACTTATTGTCACAAAATAAAATTATTTAAAATATCTTTTGAGAATATTACCTTGCTCTTAGCTTATTAAGGAGAGTGACCATATCCTGCTGTCTTTACCTTGCCCTCCCATGTCATCTCTAGCATGTCTGAGTGCCTCTCTACCCACAATGGCCAGGGTGGTATCCAGATTGGCAGTGCCTAGTGGGAACTCTCCTGCCTGGAACAGACATTTTGATAGACCAGGCAATTGAGTGACAAGGCAATTGGGGGAGGGGATAATTCCTTCATTACATTCTTCAGTGACGTAGGCGCTGAAACAAAGTGCCCAGTGCAGTATTTGCAGACTTGAAACCCACATTACTGATGAAATTTGCACTGGGATCTATAGCCAGCTTTCCCATGAGCAGGGTTAGGGTTAGGGTTAGGGTTAGGGTTAGGGTTAGGGTTAGGGATGAGGCCAACAACTATGTCTATGGGCACTACACCATAGGTAAGGAGATCATTAACCTGGTCCTGTATAGAATCCTCAAGCTGACTGACCAGTCCATGGGTCTACAGCGCTTCTTGGCTTCCCACTCCTTCTGTGGGAGAACCTTTTCTAGGCTCACATCCTTGTTGATAGAACACTTCTCTGTTGATTATGATAAGAAGTATAAGCAGGATTTCTCCATTTACCCAGATTTCCAGGTGTCCAAAGCTGTACTTGTGCTCTACAACTTTAGGGTCAACACCTACTACTACCTTGAGCACTCATTAGTAGACAGTGCAGCCACCTATGACATCTGCCACGGAAACCTCAATATTGATGACCCAATCCATACCTATCTTACCCAACTGGTTATCCAGATTGTGTCTTCCCTCACTGGATTGTCTCATATTTAAAAGTAAATCTGACAGAAATCTAGACCAACGTTGAGTCCTAGCCCCACATCCATTTCCCTCTGAGTGCAAACACCCCTGTCATCTTTGTTGAGAAAGCTTACTGTGACCAGCTTTATGTATCAGAGATCACCAGTGCTTGCTTTGAGTCAGCAAACTAGATAGTGAAATGTGACCTTCATCATGGTAATACATGGATTTCTTCCTAGTTTACAAGGGTGACATGATTTGCAAAGATGTCAATGCTGACACTGTCACCATCAAAACCAAACGTAGCACTCACTTTGTTGATTGGTATCACAATGGTTTGCATTAATTGTGAGCCTCCCGCAGAGATCTGTGTGCATGCTTAGCAATACCACAGCCATCACTGAGACCTGAACTCACCTGGATCACAAGTTACTAGATCTATATCAAACCTGCCTTTGTTCACTGGTTAGCTAATTCTCTGCCACAACTTGTGAACTACACTACCTGTGGGGCACCCAACCTGTGGATCATGTCACTATAGTTTGAGGTTCTTTTGAGACCTGCTTCACCACACTGCTGGTGAACATATCACTTAAGCTGGGGACTGTTGGACCCTGTCATCTGGCTGACTATTGGTGACCTGTCCTGCTCTTTGCTGCCTGTGGCTGGACTGCCTTTATGGCTCTACAGAAGACTCAGGTGTCTGCTTCTTTGACTTGTAAGCAATAGCCCTCATGAGTTGAAGGACTTTCAATATATTAACTATCTCATGGAAGTGAATTAAACTGAGCCCACTGAACTACTCTGTGGACTAATTAGCTGCTTATTTTGTTTCTCTAGAGAACCCTGTTTAACACTGGTATGTGGATGAGGGGATAGAGGAATGAGAATTCTCTGAGCCCTGTGAAGATATGTCTGCACTTGAGAAGGACTATCTGGAGGTTGGCATGATTTCTGTTGAAGGAGAGAGTGAAGATAAAAGGGAGAGGTACTAATTTCTTTCCACACTGCAATATGTCAACATTCAACTTCATTTTCTGTTAGCTGACAGACAAAGCTTTCTAGTTAAATTGTCTTCACTGTCATCTCTGATCATGTCTCAATTTTCCATGTGTCCATGATTTTTCCACCAGGTCTTAAACTAAAAGTTTTATAGAGAAAAATATCTTTACTGTATAATAAAACAAAAACTTGAATATGAGCAAACTAAAACTCATAGAATTGGAAGAGATAATAAGTAAAGTCTAAAGTTAAACTCTCAATGGAGATGAGATTCATATTAATTATATTCAGATACACATCTGTTGAAGAAAGAATAAGCAAGTTGCTTGAAGCATTAGATAAATTGCCTAGAATGTGGTCAAAAACAGCAAAATAAATGTATAATAAGATAAAGAAAAGCAAAAGAGGAAAAGTAACTACTGTAGCATACAGATAATCTAACATACATGTTATTATAATTCCAGGAGAGGAAGTAAAGAATAATGGGATGGAAGCATTATTTTTTTAAAAAAATATTACTTGGAATCTTTCAAGATAAAATGTAAATACTTTTGAAGTAGATAAAATTTTTAAATTCTTTAATTGTATGCAACACTATATGTTAGCTACTGTTGCAAGGTGCTAGGGAATTTGTTCTGCCTCATAAAACCCCTGTATACAACAGAACCAGATCCTTTCTGTACTCGTGTCACCCTCACAATCATTTCTTCATTCAGCTCATTATTCCAATCAACATATCAATCATTCTTTGTAGGCTCTTCTACTTTTGGGTCACTATGATTCAGAATTGACTCATTTGCATTTAGTTTGGGGTGTTCCTCTTTTTGAGAAGCTGGACTACATGAGGAGGGGTTAGGTATCAGGATTGGATGAAACCTGTTACTAACCTGTGCCATGCAAGTGACACAATCTCACTTGCTTAGAGTGAGGAGGAATTGAATCATTTGCTGATGAAGATCAAAGACGGCAGCCTTTAGTGTTGATTGCGACTCAATGCAAACAAGACCAAAAGCCTAACAACCAGATCAAAAAGTTACATAAAGACTATTGGTGAAACTTTTGAAGTTGTCAGTGCCCTTCCTTGGATCCACTTGAAGTACCAGTCAAGAGAGCAAACAACACACGCCTTAGATAAGCCTGATGCACAAAACTGCTTTGCAGTGCCGAAAAGTCAGGTTGCTACCTTGAGGACTAAGGTATGCCTGACCCTGCCATGGTCGTTTCAATGGCCTCCTATGCAAGTTAAAGTTGATATTGAATAAGGAAGATCAAAGAAAAATCAATTTGAAACTGTGGTGTGGGAGAGGAATATTGAAAGTACCAAGGACTGTTAAAAGAAAAAACTGATCTGTCTCAGAACTATAGCAAGAACCTTTCCAGAGTCAGGTTCGAGAGACTTTGTTTCCCATGTGTTGGACATGTTATCAGAGGAAACTAGTCTCTGGAGAAGGATAATATGCTTGGAAAAGTGGAGGGGCCATGGAAAAGAGGACGGCTGTCAAAAAGATGAATCAACACTGGCGTTGCGACGATGGTCTTCAACATAAGAACACCTGGAGCATAGCCCAGGACCGAGCTGTGTTTATTTTTACTTTGTTTTGTTTGAAAGGAGTCTGTTTGTCACCACAGACTGCAAGTCCATCTTCAGTTTAATTTTTTTTTCTTTTTTCTTTAAGCCACTCAGCTCACTATTCTGATTTACTATATAAAGAATCTGGAGAGATGTGCTGTTGTTGCTTTTACAGAAACACACTGTATACATATACACAGCGCATCTCCCGAAACAAAATCAACACCAGATCATTAAACCCTCCCTTCATGTGATTCTTCTTCACCCACCTCATTCTTCCTCAGTCCTTCTTCAATAGTCTCTCCTTCCCCTCTCCTTATTCCTGCCTCCATTCCTAGACTGGTGATGGTCATCAAAGTCTCATCTTTTTTGGCATTTCAGCCATGTTTCTTTCCTTTCTTCTTTCTTATAATTATGGTGCCATATATATTTGTCTTTGCAAGATTGACCAAGTCTGCTAAGCAATATGTTCTCTATTTCTGTCCATGTCTTACAGTGTTTAAGATAATCGTCATTGTTTCTCACTGATATATTGTATTCCATTGGGTGGATGTACTACAGTTTGACTATGTGAAGTGTTTAGTTCTGTTATATATAGGTCGCTGTGAGTCAGAACTCACTCTGAGGAGCCTAATAACAACTGCTGCTTTACCACGCATGACATCCACCGGGACTACTTGCTGATCACATATACAAAGTATGTCAGACATGTCTCCCCATCTTTATTTCAAAGGAAACTTCTGGTTGTTCTTCTGTCATTAGATTTGTAAATATCCTTGAATTCCATTATAAAGTGACTAGATGTACTGCTTTTTAACAATTTAACAATGCCCCATGGATTTTTAAAATTAAAATAAATGTATTATGATACTATTTTTGCATTCTATGAAAGTTATTTTTGCTCCATATAGACCAAATTTTTAACCAATAACCTCCCCTACCCTCGATCAATGTGCTCACTTAAAATCTGGTCACTTTAATTAAATATCTTTGCATTAATTAAAATGCACAAATGCATTTTCCTCATCTGCTATCCATCTTTCACATGCTTAGGTGAGTGAATATGCTGTGATTTGGATTAGGTTCCCATTAGTTCTTAAATCACATTTTTGTTTTTTTGATACCAGAATTATATTCTGCAGCAGATTTTCCCAATCTAATACATTGTTTGAGTGCTTTACTGATGCTTCCATTCACATTGATCATGGATCCAAGTAAAATTAAATTCTTTACCATATTAATATTTTCTGTTTACCATCATAGTGGTTATTGGTAGAGATGTGAAAATTGTTGTTTCTTTGCATTGAGGTGTAATCCATTCTAATGTAAATATGTAATTCATGCCTTCTTCAATTTTAGGTTATGTCACATATGCATTACATAGGTCTTTTAAAGTGTCTTCTACTGATCCTGATATCATGTATTCTTTTATATAATCCAGTTTCTTGAAGTATTTGCTCAGCAAATTAAATAAGAATGGTGAGAGACTACAACTCTGACATACACATTTTTCTGATTTAAACCACATACTAACCTCTTGTTCTTGGACTATGTATAGGTTCTACATGAACACAAGCTAATGTTCTGAAATCTCCGTTCTTCACAATGTTGTGCATAATTTGTCTCATTCCACACAGTTTACTACATCCTTGTGTAGTACATATAACAGAGATAAAAATCTTTCTAGTAGGGGCTAAGTTCTGGTGGCATAGTGGTTGAGTGCTGGACTGCGGCCCACTGGCTTGGCAGTTCAAATCCAGCAGCAGCTCTCCAGAAGCATGGCTGTGCTTCCCACTCTCACCAGAGGGCAGTGATTCCCCCCCCCCAAAAAAAAGCCAAGCAAACAAACAAAATCTTTCTAGTATACTCTCTTTTCAGTGAAGTTCCAACTGATGTCACCGAGAAATATAACTTGTTCTATGTCTTCTTTTAAATGGGGATTGGATTTCTGGAATTATTTATCAATAAACTGCTGAAGCAATTTTTGTATTATCTTCAGCAAAAATGCCTTAAATGTAATATTAACAATATTATTAGGTAGTGTATGGTGTTGTAGCAGTGTATCTGGAGTGGACTCAGATATGGATCTCTGCCATTTATTTGGCAAAGGAGGTTAAAAAAATAGGTATGGAGTTGTCTGATTTGCTTACCATGACATACCTAGAATCTAACCGACTGCCTGGCATAGCATAGAGTGAGTAAACATCTGTTGATTAAACAAAGAACTGCTAAATGACTTCAGACATTGTCTATGAAACTATTCATCACTATCAATTTAATAACTAACTCTGGGCTCAGAGTAAATGGAAAACAGCTATCAGTTTTCCTAATTAGTGGATTTACAAGGTTTGAGGTTTTCAATCTGATTCATCTCTTGTTCATTTTAAAGACAGCCATATGTGTTTTTTTTCCCTCAAGAAAAACTGTCTGTGTATTGTTAACTATTTAGCTACATCGTTGTTTTAACTTTAGAGTTTAGGGTTGCTGTTTCATTGTTTTTAGATAATGTTTCATTGTTTTTAGATAAATAAGGGTCACTTCGTATACAGCATGAGTTAAAATTCTGAGATAGGTCTAATGCCTTTTCACCTGTCAGGAATTCTAACCAACAGTACCCCTCTTGTGCCTTTATAACATTTGGCTAGGATATTTTAGTTGAATTACATTTCCAAAAGTTTTTCTTGGAATTCAGTTAGTATTTTAAATGTATGTGTTAGGTAGCTTTTCATTTAAAATAAAGTAAATTAGTACAGCTTTTACTTTTTTTATTTTGTCTTGGCTATTGATTCTGCTCCAATTTGTATGAAATGAAGTCTTATCTAGAATTGTGAATCAGTTTTAGTTTAAACATCTGATATCTACATGCTGTGACTATTAGAATAGGCTCTTGGTGCTCTGCCCAGATCTTGTTTTACGAAGCCTTGTACCCACTCCTCTACTGCTGGGAGTATTAGCTACTAGCATTTTACAGCTGCCTCCACTGCCTCTCAATCACCCTTGATCCATGAACAGAAACCACGGGCTTTATTTGGAAGCACAAAAACCTCGGTGTCTTGTCTCGAGGTGAGGCATCTCTGTGATTTCCCTAATTTTGCCGAGCCCCCTGTAGAATAAGCCAGATTTAGGTAAATTAACATAGTTGCCTGGCACATACCTTTATTTTACGCTGTTTCCCTTACTGTCATATGGTATTTTTCTAAGAGCAGTTCTTGTGTAAATAAATCACTTGCGTAGGAGATCCCCTTCTCGTCTTAAGCTTCTGGAGAACTAGACATGTGTCAACTGTTCCAATTTCACCTTTCTTAAATCTGAGATAACTTGATAGTATTGAGTGCTACAGTACTGTGGTACATAAAACACTTATTAAAACCTATTCACTTTTCTATTTAATAGAAATATGCTTGATTACTTCAGTGTCAGTGAGTGCAAAGTGAGGTGAAGTGAAATAACTCTGTTCTGAGCAGAGACTTTTAGAGAGGTAGTAAATTTCTTTCATCCCTCTTGGATTTTGCCCCAAATAATTACCTGAGAGGGTGGCTTTTCAGACTACACTTGAATTGAATGAGAGAACCTAAGGACAGACTTCAGTATAGCATTCATCATAGAGCTATCTCACCCCCAGTAATAGTAAACCAAGAAGAAGCACAACCGAATGATCCATGATTCCAAAGTACACAGTTGTGATCATAAGTCATTGAAAATTTGAGTGTTCTTTGGCTAAACAAAAGCCTAATTAATACTGTTGAGCATTAAATTTATCAATGATGCTTTGATTTTGCTTCGTTTGATTGAAATCTTATGGTTTTTCCATTTCGCTTTTCACTTCATCCTTAAGTCTTTACATATTGAGTGATGACTTAATTGCTTCTGCTTTTAGTTTTGAGATACCACATATCAATCCATACTGAGAATGGCTTTGGTAAGGATAGAAGTTTCATTCTGAGTCTTAAGGAGATCTAAAGATATGGACATTGTTGAGAATATTTTTCTTTGCATTTATGCCTCTTCTGCACAGAAAATTGTAAGCGCACATACAATATTATATACAATTTAAAGAGATGGATGAAAGCTTGGTGCTCATCTGTGGATCTGAGTTCTGGGTTCTATGTTAAGAATATCTATGTTGGCACACAATCCTTGCATAATCTTCTGTTAGGTGTTGGGAAAATATTTCATTTCTCTTGATTAATGGGCACCTAATGTAGAATACACACATTTATATATATAAATATATATATATAAATAAATATACATAAATATAAATATATATATATAAAGTTTCAGAACTCATTCTGAAACAAGGATAGAACTACAAAGACATTTGTGTGGCTAAAAGGCATGCTATATTGACATACTGTTGTCAGGTGCCCATCAAGTCAGCTCTGACTCATAGTGAGCCTTTGTGCAACCAAATGAAAGACTGACCACTGCTGCACCAGCCTCCTAACTCTCCTGTGTATCAGCCCATTTTGTCAACCACTTTCCTCTTTTTTGCCGATGTCCTTCTCCAGGACTGGTCTCTCCTGATGCCCAATGTACATGAGATAAGTCTCCTGGCCTCTAAGGAGGATTCTGACTGTACTTTTTCCAAGGTGAACTTATTTATTCTTTTGGAAATCCATGACAATTTCAATATTCTTTGTTAGCACCATAATTCAGACACACCATTTCTTCTTTGGTTTTCCTTATTCAGTGTTCACATTTCACTTCCATAAAAACAATTAAATATACTATGACTTAGAATAGTCACACATTAGTCCTCAGAGAAACATCATTACTTTGCAACATTTTATAAAGGTATTTTGCGCCAGATCCACCAATGTATTATTTGACCTCCTGACTGCTGCTTCCATCAGCATTGTTTGCAGACCCAAGTGAGATGAAATGCTTGAAGACTTCATTTTTTTCTCTGATTAATATCATTTTACCTATTGGTCCAGCTGTGAGATTTTTTTCTTCCTTTCTTTACATTGAGTTGTAATCCATACTGAAGGGTGAAATCCTTGACCTTCATCAGAAGTGCTTTCAATTATCCTCACTTTCAGCAAAGTGTGTTAGATTGCAGATAGTTAGTGATCTTTCCTCCAAATGTGATACTGAATTCTTCTTAAATAATCCTGTTTTCCCATTATTTGCTCAACATGCAGATTGAATAAGCTTAGTGAGAGGATGCAATTCTCACACACACACTTTTACTGGTCTTATACCATGCAGTATTCCTTGTTCTGTTTCCACCAATGCCTCTTGTTCCATGTTTAAATTCAGCATCAGTACAATGCAGTGTTCTGGGAGTCCCATTCTTCCCAAGGATATCCATAGTCTTTTATGATTCACAGAGTTGCATCCCTTGGCATAGTGAATAAAATACAAGTAAATATTTTTCTGGTTTCTTGCTTTGAGCCAAGACCCATCTGACATCAGCAATGTTAATCCGTGTTATAAGTCCTCTTCTGAATAAGGCCTGAACTTTTAGCAACTCCTTATCAATGCCATTCTACAACCATTATTGGATGATCTTTAGCAAAATTTTAACTGCATGTGATAACAATGATATTGCTCTATGATTCGTGATTCTGGTTGCCTCACCTTTTTTGGAATGGGTACAGATATCAATCTCAATCAGTTAGTTTGTCGAAGTATTTGGCAAAGAGAAGGAAGTGTTTCTAATGATTCATCAGATTTTTGAAAGATTTCCATTGGTATATCATTGATTCACAGAGTCCTGTTTTTGTTAATGTCTTCAGTACAGCATAGTCTTCTTCCTTAAGCACCATTGACTCTTGCTCGTATGCTACTTCTTGATATGGTTGTATACTGACTAGTTCTTTATCGTAGAGTGACTTTGTGTATTCTTTCCATTTTTGAATTATGCTTCCTGTCTTATTCAATATTTTCCCTATTGAATCTTTTACTACTGCAACTAGAGGCTTGGGAGTTTTCTTCCATTCGTTCAGCTTAAGACATACTGAGTGTGTTCTTTGTTTTTGTTTTTCTAACTCTAAGAAGTCACATTAGATTATATTTGACTTTGTCTTCTTGAACTGAGATACTGACATTTTCTATTCAGCTCTTTGATTTTATCAGTTTCCCATTTGCCTTTGTTAATATGCAACCAAGAGTGATTTTTCAAGGTCTCCTGTGATATCCACTTAGCTATTATCTTTCTTTCCTGTCGTTTTGATGGTCTTTTGGCTTCTTCGGGAAAGAAATTCTTGATGCCATCCCACAGCTCATTAGGTTCTCTGTTGTTGGTGTTCAATGTGTCAAATCTGTTCCTGCGATATCCTTTAAATTTATGTGAGATATTATCAGGGTTATATTTTGGTTCTCATGGAGTTGTTCCCATTTTCTTCAGCTTCAACTTGAGCTTGCTTATGAGCACTTGATAGGTTCCACAATTGGCCCCTGGCCTCATTTCATCTATTGACAATTTAGATTCCTCGTTTCCTCTCACTACAGATGTAGTCAATTTGATGTCAGTGTATTCCATCTGGAGAAGCCCGTGTCTGTTTGAGAAAAAGAGACATTTGTGATGAAGACATCATTGGTCTTATAAAGCTCTTTAAGACAAAATCAAACTTTGTTTCTACCACTAAGACCATAGTTTCCAAAACTTTGGCACTCTTTTTGCAAATAATTATCATGTGTGTTTGATCAATTTCAGATTGAATATGTTTGTGCCATTCTCCAATATCTGTATCACAAGCTTTAGTTGATAGTGTGGAAATTTCAATAATAGTTGTAATGACTGAATTTCCTTATATGCAGATAGCTTTTATCCTATTGCAGAAAGTTTTACTTGAAGATAAAATTTGAAATATGTCTTCTTGATGATGAGTGCAGCAGCCTTCTTTTTGAATCTGTTATTCCTGGCATAGTCAACAATATGATGTTCTTTTCAAAATCAGTCTATTTCAGCTGACTAATGCCTAAGATATTGATATTTATGCATTTCCTTTCATTTTTGAACAATTGCCATTTTCCTAGACCCATAATTTGTACATTCCAGTTTATACTTATTAATAGATATTTGCAGGTGTTTGGTCACATTTTGAATTCTGACCCATCGATACATGAAGGTTCCAAAGGCTTTACTCCTTCAGACTTTACTCCAACCATGTGATTATGACCAACACTATTTGGAGTAGGTAGCTCTTCCTTAGTCATATTTTCTATGCCTTTCAACCTGACTGGCTCATTTTCTGGCCATATATCAGACAATGTTCTGTTGATAATTTTCTTGAGATTTTGGTATCTAATAATATTTCAATGATTTCCATAAGGTTTTCAGTAACTTATTCCTTTGAAATGGACAGTCAATTCCTTCTGGATAGTCTGTCCTTAATCTAGAAGTTCTGCTGAAACCTGCTCAAATGGATAACTCGGCTGGTATATGAAAATATCAGTGAACATAGCTTCTCACATCACACAAGTCATCTGAATAGTACAAACCGACAGACACATTGTGGTAAAGATATACATTATAAAATAAGTTACCAGGAATATTGGTGCACTGATGCTTTCATTCAAACATGTATAATTCTGCTTTCACCTACCATAGATTTGGCATGCTATTTTCATAGATATTTTTTCATCCATAGAATGGAGAGTGACTATTATCACGGAGTTCATCCACTGTTCTGTTCTTTGTGAAATGTATGCTATTTATTTACTTATTAGATGAAGACTTAGGAACACCTGAATGAAACTTAGGTTAGTATTAAAAATGTGAAGAAACTTTGTTCAAATTTTGGTTACTGTAGACATGACAGTTTAGACAACCATACTCAAGGTGGTTAGTTAACATGATAGTCAACCAAGCCCTCCTTTGAAGATGTTTTCTTTCACTCTTGTTTTGTACCTCCTATTGCTTCATTTGCTTGCCTTTGGTTAGCATGTTTACCTTACTATTGCCAAGGTCCTGTCACCTTTTGTATAAATGAAAGAGTGAGAAATGTGGTTACACAAATGCTCAGACTCCTCTATTGGCAGCTACTCATGATGCAGTCCATTCACAGTGATTCACCAGTGCAGAATAAATGAGTCTTTGTGTCTTGACACCTAGGACTTGACCCTTGACCTGCCAAATCAAAGTTTCACAAGGCAATTAAGGAATTTTCCTGATGCTTTTTTAAGTCCCTTCTTTGGCAGAAACCCTATGGGTTATTTCACTTTGCATGTCATAAAAGGAAAAACAGGAAGAATTTAGGCTAGCCAGCAGCCAGTTGGGCTATACTACTAAGTGAGTAGGATGAATGAGATGAGCAAAACAGCAGCGACAAAGCCCGTTTGAGTTAAAATGATAAAAAGCTGAAACCAATCGACATCTGAATGATGTGGATACACATTTGCTGTTAGTGAACTAAGGCTAGGGTGGTTATGGTGGCTTTCTAAGGACCGTGACAAGTATAGTCCAGACAGGGTTTCCATAAAACAACCATAGGGTCAAAAGCAAGATTGTATTCCAATTAGGAATGAGCTAATGGTTGAAGTATGCAAATGGCCAGCATTGGGAAAAGAGAATGTTAGCTTCTTGTTAATACATCAGGAATTTAGATTGGGAGAGTTGTGTGAGCATCTAGCTATACTTTAAAAATTCAGGAAGTGATTTGTCTGTTGTCCTTGATCTTGCTAGGTGACATTGAATTTCTTCCAACAGACAGCAAACTTGTGCACAACATTGCAAAACACTGCCTTGTACTGCCACATTCTCACAATTGTTCTTTGTATCATTGTTACAGTCACAGTGTCAAACCATCTCTTCCACGATCTCCCTTTTTTGGCTACTTCATTTTTTCAAACATAGAATCCTTCTCCAGGAGCTAGTTTCAGATAATAATATGTCCAAAGTAAATGGAATGGGGTCTTATCAATCTTACATCTAAGGAGCAATATGGATGGCAATCAATTCTTTTGCTCTTCAGATCATTTGTGGTACTTTCAATATATTTTTTGTCAACACCAAAATTCAAACAAATGATTCCATTTTGTGTTCTTACTTATTCACTTGCCAATTTTCACTTGCATATGAGGCATTTGAAGAATTATGACTTTATTTAAGTGCACCTTAAGTGTCATCAAAATGACATCTTTCCTTTTAACATTTAAAGGAGGCTACATGTATCATATCTGCTGATTGTCATATATCACTTGATCTTTTCACTGGATACAAAAAAATTTAATCATTGACAACTTCAAGCTTTAATCCATTAGTCTTTATATTTTTGATTCAATTGTGTGTTTGTTTGTGTTTTGTTTTGTTTTTTACTTTAACTCACAGTTCATATGCATGGCTGTCAACTTTGCTTTTCATCAACAAGTCCTTCAAATTATCTGTCTATCACAGGTTGTTAATAAGCCTCCTCTTATCTTGATTTCACATTTGTATTCATACAATCCAGTTTCTTGGAGTATTTGCTCAGCATACAGTTAGAATAAGTATTCAGCGTACAGTTTACATGAGAGGATACATACACACCACTTCTGACTTTGAAACATACAATATCCCCTTGTTCTAATTGAATAATTGCCTCTTGGCCTGTGCTCTGGTTCCACATGAGCTCAATTAAATGTGAAATCGCCATTCATCTGTGGTGGTTACATAATCTGTTGTCAATTTGAGAATTAAGAGTAAAGGTTTTGACTGAGCCCTGGTAGCGTAGTGGTTGAATGCGGGACTGTGGCCCACAGACTTGGTTGTTCAAATCCAGCCACACCTCTCCAGGAGCAAGGCTGGGCCTCTCACTCCCACCAGAAGGCAGTGATGCACCCCCCAATAAAAGAGTGAAGGTTTGGAGTTTATCCTGTCAACTAAAGGGTTGGAGTTTAGGTTGTAGCATGACGACCTTATTTGGAGCCACGGAGGAGATAAATAGTTCACTGGATGTAGGAGATAGACTCACTTCCAGAAAGATATTCTTGTTGACAAACCACATGGAGACAGGTTGATGGCAGGCAGAGCATCATTGGAGCTGAAGGAACTATGAGAAGACCCTTGCCACTACCACCACTGACACCACAAAACTTTCCACCGACTGGCCTGTGACCTTCTTGCATTCATGATCATTGCATGTGATGCATGAGACTGAAGAGGAATTTTTTTGGAAGAGGAATTTTTAGATTGATACTGTATATATGGACTAATATTGGACTAATGGGCTTGGACTAGACTGGGCTGGATGCTTTTGTAATGTACAATTGCTAATGTAGATAAAACTTTTTCTTATACACAGATGAGTGTCTCCCTTGTTTCTCTAGTCTATCCCGACTAACACAGTATCTCAAAGGACAGTTCAGGGTAGACTTTGCTTAGGACACAAGGCAGGCGGCATGATTTATGCACTGTGAAGGCCTTTGTGCCATGGTGGGTCACACATTGGGCTGTTAAGAGCAAGGTTAGCAGTTTGAAACCATCAGACACTCAGAGATAAAGATGAGACTTTCCACTCACAAGAATTTAAACAGTGGTCTGAGTGGCTCAAAAAAAAAAAGGAGGAGAGCAAAACTGAAATGGACTTGGAGTCTTGTGGCAAACAAGTTCACTTCAAACAATAACACACGCACACAAAGAATTCATAGCCTTGGACACCCACTGGGAAAATCCTCTCTGTTCTACAGGATCTCTAAGAGTTGAAGCGGATCCAATGGGGATGAGATTGGGTTTTTTTTTTTTATGACAGCAGTCTAAGTAATAACCTACTTACATAACCACTTTTTTCCTATGTTTCATCTCAAAACATAAGCATTTGAAATAATACAAAAATTTCCGACATATTAGTAAATGGCATAAGACCCTCTAACATCTCATTAAGAATACAATGTCTTCGATTATACTTTTATTTACTTCTTTCTTTATTCCTGATTTCCATCATAAACATTTACTTAGCTTATACATAAGTTAGACTCACTGCTAGGGTTCATACACTACAAAGCCAGAATTACCTTCACCTTTGACAAGCATACAATGAAGTGGAGCACAAGACACGGTTTAGGACACAGATCAGAAATCCATATGTTACAATATTGTGTGACTAGAGAGATTTGTAAAAGCTGAAACAAGTGCTAAGTTTGCCAGTTGCAGGTCAACACTATTAGATGAAATAAATCATAAAGATATTTATTAACAACTTTAATAGACTTTACCTGAAACAGGACTTGAGGAGAAATGAGGACTAGCAATGCAAAGAATGGGAATGAAATACTATTTTGGGAAAGATACATACATGAACAAAGCATAAAGCAAGAGAAATTCCATTGCTTTCAGAAAAATGAGTTTTATTTTATTGGAAAGAAGAATAAAAGAGGAGCAAAATAAAAAGATGAATAATCAACAACCAAATAATGATACAATTTGAATATTGTGCTAATAAACTTGGGTTTTTCCTAAAATCTACAAAATATGAAAAATTAGAGATTATATACAGAGAAATATTTGAATAATTTGTCCTTCACAGGACAATATGCTTGCAGAGAACAATCTCCTTTTGGCACTACATAACTCTGTCCATCCACTCCTAGACCTATCACTAAATTTAATGTGCCATTGATGTCCTCTGATCCAATTAAAACAATCATATCATTGCTATGGGGAATTGTACACTTTAAGGTAGTAAATTTCATGTAAACTGAAAGAAGGTGATCATGTGCTTGGAAAAGCAGAGCAAGCCAGGATGCACAAGGAAAATGAACCATCTGACTCAGAAGCCATGCCCTTTAATAAATAAGAATTCACTCATAAAATGAAGCTTAAGAGTAGGACAAGTCTGTGAATGTCAATTCTGAAGAATGAAAGGGGATATGGAGATAAGAATTAAGGCTAAATTTGGCTGGAAAGCAAATAGCAATATATTCAATTAAGATAGGGGTATAGTGAGTGAACAGTTGAGAGAAATAGTGATGAAGGAAATATATTGGTGTATCCAACTTATGGCTATGGAAATGATCATTTTTTAGAATTTAGGAACATAAAATCAACCATAAGAGTTAAGGAGAATTATGGTATGTGAAAATGGGTAGTTGCCTTTTTAAGGGAATGAAGAGGGGTATAATATCCTCATGGGAAGAGCTACATTGAGTAGTGAAGAAAATAGATTTTGAAAATGATATATATGTAAAAGATTTGACTTGGAATGAGGGTTTCAGTTTGTGACAGTTTGAAAGGTGGCAGAAATGAGAAAATGGCTTGAAATGAAAAAATAGTGCCCTATAGTTGTCTTTGAAGCCACCACATCTTTTTTAATAAAGAAAGAAATATTGAAATTCCCAAAAATTAATTCAAGATTCCATATAAGTCATGTCTACATTGAAAGAAGACATCTAACTTCAAAATATTTGTAGGCAAATATTGACCTATATTGTTTCTCCAGTCAACCCAGTATAACACAGTGATCATGTAAAACAGAGTAGAATTGCTCTGTGGGTTTCTAAGACTACATTTTCTTTTTTCTTTTTTTGGCATTACTGCCCTCTGGTAGTTGTGGGAGCTACCCAGTGCTCGCTGGATTTGAACCGCTAATCCTTCAGGCCGCAGTCCCTCACTCAACCACTTAGGCCACTGGGGCTCAGCTCTTAAGACTACATTTTCATGGGAATAGAAAGAGTTATCTTTTCCTGGGAGTGGTTGGTGGTTTTAAACTGAGTTTAAAAAACGTGTTCCCCTCAATGCAAGAACACTTTTTTCTACTAAATTAATATTTCATGAAGCTAACCTTCCTGACAAGATCACGGAAGACAAATGTGTGCATAAGCAAAAGTGGTAAAGAAAGCTAATAGTGCCTGGCTAACAAAAGACAGTGTCTGGGATCTTAAAGACTTGAAGGGAAACAAGCAGCCATCTAGCTCAGAAGCAACAAACTCAACATGGAAGAAGCACACCAGCCCATGTGATCACGAGATGTCAAAGGGATCAGTTGTCAGGCATCAAAGAATAAAACATCATAGCAATGATGTGATCACTGAAGACAAATGTTGACATACACAAATGTGGTGAAGAAAATTGATGGTGCCCATCTATCAGAAGATATAATGTCTGGAGTCTTAAAAGCATGAAGGCAAACAAGCATCTAACTCAGAAGCAACAAAGTCCACATTGAAGGAGCTCACCAGTCTGTGTGAACAAGAGATATTGAAGAGATCCGGTATCGGGTATCAAAGAACTAAAAGTTATATCACTATAAATGAGGGCAGTACAGACATGGGACCCAAAGCACCTCTGTAGGTAATGGGACATCCCCTTACAGAAGGGTTAGAAGGAGGAGAGGAGCTAGACAGGATACAGTATAGCAAGGATGAAAAATACAACTTTCCCTAGTTCTTAAGTATCTCCTCCCCTACCTTGACCATTATGATCCTAATTTTACCTTTTGAAACCAGCTAGACCAGAGATTGTACACTGGAACAGATAAGAACCAGAAACACAGGTAATCCAGGACAGATGATCCCTTCAGGACCAGTGGTGAGAATGGTGGATGGTGGAAGCAAGGTGGGATGGAAAAGGAGAAATCATTACAAGAATCTACATATAACCTCCTCCGTCAGGGGTGGATAGCAGGGAAGTGGATAAAGAGAGACATCGGCAATGTAAGATATGACAAAATAAGAATGATTTGTATGTTACCAAGGGCTCATGAGGGAGAAGGGAGTGGGAACAGAGGGGGAAAGTGAGGAGTTAATACCAAGGGCTTAAGTAGATAGCAAAGGTTTGAGAAGGGTGATGGCAACAAATGTACACGTGAGCTTGACATAGAATGGATGAATGTATGGATTGTGATAAAAGTTGCCAGAGCTCCCAATAGAATTATTTTTTTTAATGTGTACTGGTAAGAAAATCGCAGAGCCAGTGATTAAGTGTGAGTCATGTTTCTAACAAATTACTGAATGAAGTCAATCTTAGGGTAGAAATGTTGCAGTAAAAACTATATTAGCCTGATAATATGTAGAACCTATTTTACCTGCTAGACTTTTTCCTGTTTTGAATAACAGATTGAATCTGGGGTCTGTTGTAACTAATACCAATCTCTTTCTGAGACAATAGACTTTAATAAATATCATTATTTTTGAAAGTTCTGGTGTAGGTTCATACTAAGATTCTTGATGATGAAAGACTATCATTTACTAAATGCTACCTTAGCACTGCACAAATTTTATGTCATTGTTTACTAACACTGGATGTGACTATGCTCCCTCAATCTATGAAAAAGTGAAGGACTAAGAGATTATGAATCTTGTTCAGATTTTCATTGTCAATAGGAATCAGAATTGCATAATTTCCACATTTGTGACTTAAAAATAATAGAACTTTTAATGGGTCAATAGAGAGGACCCCATCCCCAGATGTACTTGTTTGATATTTAGTATTAGTCTTTCTAAAATTATTCTGGGTTTACCAAAATTTATAGTTGAAATTTAAATGAGCCACAACTTCCATGTAAATAAGGTGGCTTTAGATATAGGGAATGGTCTAATAAACATAGTCTCTGATCTGATAGATGGGGTCTAGTAACCAGGGATTTCTACAGATAAGGTTAATTGTATTAAATATCAATTTTCCTTGTGAATTTAATAAAAATAAGAACTATTTCAATACTGATATTTAATCTCATACTCCAAAAATATATTTAATATTGAAATAAAATTTGCATAGATATTTTGTGATTTGTCTATAAGGTTTATCTTTATGATTTTTGTGTGTATGATTTACCTTTCAGAATGATAGTATAGATACAATCTTTAAATTTTTCTTAACTTGAACATATTCTCAAAGTGAATTCTATGGTATCAATTTGAAGCTATTCTTAAGCTCAAAAATTTCTTTAGATCATAAAAATACCTCTAGTGGAGACGGGGAAGAAGGTGGCCAGATAGGTAGATAACACCTGGAGCTCCTGGAGATTGGTGAGTGAGGGAGATTTGGGGCCGGGTGGGGCTGCCGAATGGATTTGTTGGCTCCCACGAAAGCTCAGAGCACTCATGGGAACCAGAAGCAAGCACAAAACGAAAGCCAGAACTCGCCACTGGATATCCGCACTCCGCAGCACGCTGCTAGTTCTTTTGCAGTGCAGTGCAGGGCGCCTGCGCAAATATTCAGCCAGTCCTCCGCACCTCAGGATGCTCCCGGTCCGTGGAGACACTCAATGCAGACCCGCACCCCCCAGTCCCCATCCCCAGAGAATTATGTTCAGAGCGGGACAGCCAACCAGACCCTCGCCCACCCAGAGGCTTTTTGCCCCACCTCCTGCCTTTGTTCTCAGTGCCAGCCAGCCCCCTCTTTGGCAGGCTCCTACCCCCCAACACTAGACACACTCAGAAAGTTCCACACAGTCACTACGCTTGGATCCGCCAGACAGAGGATACAAGTGTGGCAGATCTTGCTCCACTCGGCAGCAGGGACCCCGCATTAGGAGCTAGCGCAAGGCAGGTTCCCATTGACGAATTCAACCTCGCCCTCCCCTCTGGGCACTTAGCAAGTGGTGAATCTGCACACCAGTGGCAGGTTTCCCCTCCCACGCTTATATCTGTAGGAAGTCCGCCTAGCCAGAATCAGATCACCCAATTCCCAACTCATCCCCTAAAACAACTCCCCTGCACTTGGTCAACACTTTCAATGAGAACCGCAATGTGCTCAGCTGCAGATGGTTTCTGAGGAGACCTGTGCTACAGGGAAGCTGTAGCACAAAGAATAGGACACGGTGAAGGGAACCACAGCGGGAGGAAGGGGAAATACAACCCCTCAAGGCAGTGGGCTAAAGGCAGGTCTACAGAATACACAACACCAGCATCCCAAAGAGAGAGCCCAGGGCTCTGAGACACTAAAAGAAATGCCATGTAGTTCGAATAAATCAAACAAAAACCAGCAAGCTGCTTCAACAGTGTCACGAAATGCAATGCAAGATGACCAGCTGGACCTAACGGCAGTCATAGAAAATGCAGATGTTGGTAAACCACAGAAAGAAATCTTCACAAAGTTGCTAAAATGTATACAGGACTTGAATGATACACTATAGAAAAAGGAAAAATTGATAAAGGAGATAAAGGCCATGCACCAAAGGGAAATACAAGAACTAAGGAGTGAGCTAACAAAAACTAATAGTAAACTTTCAGATTTTGCCCAGGGAATGGAGGAGGCAGAGAACAGGACCAGTGATCTAGAGAACTCACAAGCAGAAATTAAAAAAAAATATGAGAAAAAGTCTAACAAGTCTATCGGAGAAGCAGAAGAAAACCTCAGAACTTCGTCTGATGCTTTGAAAAGAAACAGCATTAGAATTATCAGTCTAACAGAGGTAGATAATTCAAGGAAACCAACATCCAAAATAGTGATGGAATGCTTGGAGGAAAACTTCTCTAGCTTAATGAATGAGAACCAGACAATCATCCAGGAGACTGGAAAAACACCAGCTAGACTGAACCCCAAGAAGAAAACACCAAACTATATAGTTGTTAAACTATCCAATTATGAGGAAAGGGGGACAATTATGAAAGCAGCTAGGGAAAAACTGACGATCACATATAAAGGCAAACAGATAAGAATATGCTGAGACCTATCAATGGAAACAATGAAGAAGAGGAGAGTGTGGAGCAGAGTATTCTGAAAATTGCAGGAAAGCCATGCAAACTCAAGAATACTCTATCCAGTCAAATTATCTATCAAAATGGATGGAAAAGTGAGAGTCTTCCCAGACAAGGAATATCTCAAAGAATAAGCTAAAAGGAACCCAGTCCTACAAAAGATCCTCATCAGCCCATCGGGGGCAGAAGAACAGCAATTGCCAAGCACATATAAGAGAGTGCCACACTACTCTCTACGCAGAGTAGACTCTATGCAGAGGCCATCAAAAAGGATAACAGGTCCCAACATAACTCTGGCTCAGTGATGGAAGAAAGGCAAGAATGAACCACAAACAGAGATGGACACAACGCACAATGACAGAAAAACACCCAACACAAGAGTGATAAAATGGCAACACAGAGTGCACAGATAGATGTAATAGCCCTGAAAATCAATGGATTGAATTCAGGCCTTAAGAGAGTGAGATTAATAGACTGGCTTAGAAAATACAAACTCTCAATCAGCTGCCTCCAGAAGACACATCTTAAGATCACACACACACAAATGTTGAGAATCAAAGACTGTAGAAAAACGTACCAAGAAAATAGCAATTCAAAAAAGCAGGTGTAGCAATCCTAATCTCAGATAAAATTGACCTCAAAGTGCAAACTATAAAAAGAGATAGAGGGACACTATATAATGCTCAAGGTAGCAATGATCCAATAAGCATTTTAAACATATCTTCCCTGAATGAGAGACCCACTGAATATGTAAACCAAACACTACAAAAGATGAAAAAAGAAATCACAGCCTCAATAATTATTGCGGGTGATTTCAATACACCACTATCAGAGAAAGACAGGTCACAGGGAAAGAAATTCAACAAGGAGGCTAGAGATCTAAAGACTACAATTTGACTTGGTAGATATCTACAGAGCTTTTCATCCACATAAAAAATAGTTCACATTATTTTCACTCCCACATGGAACATATTCAAAGATAGACCATATGCAGGATAAGGTGAATCTACATAAACATAAGCACATTGATATCATACAGAACGCTCAGACCACTGTGCTATAAGGTTGGAAATTGACAAAAGGAAGATGAAGAAAACTATAGCAAATATTTGGAGAATGAACAATTCTCTATTGCATAAGGAGTGCGTACTGACCCAGGTGAGAGATAAAATTAAAAAAAAAATTCTAGAAATCAATGAGAATGAAAGCATGACATACCAAAACTTATGGGACACAGCAAAGGCAGTCTTCAGAGGAAATTTCATAGCAATACATGCACACCTGAAAAAGGAAGAGCATCTCATAACTGATATATTGGCACAGAATTAACAACAACTAGAGCAGAGTCAGCAGGATAATCCCACTAATAGAAAAAGAAAAGAAATAATAAAAATCAGGGCTGAGACTGAGGAGAGGAAAAATAAGAAGCAACGGAACTAAGTAATGCTGCTAAAAGTGAGTTCTTTGAAAGGATTAACAAAATTGACAAACCACTGGCAGACTTAACCAATGAAAGGAGGGACAAAATTTCAATAACAAGAATGAGGTAATGAAGAGGGGCCATCACAACTGACCCTAATAAAACTAAAAGTATAATTACACAGTACTACAAAGGACTGTACTAAAATGAATTCAACAACTTGGAAAACTGGACAAATTCATGGAAAAACAGTCCCTCCCTAGATTATCTCCAATGGATGTCAAGAATCTCAACAGACCCATAACAATAGAAGAAATAGATAAGATTATCAAGGGATTACCAACAAAAAAAATCATCTAAACCAGATGACTTTACAGGAGAGTTCTACCAACTATTCAGGAAAGAACTAACACCAATCCTACACAAACTCTTCCAAAACATCGAAAAAAATGACAAACTCCTGCACTCCTTCTATGAAGCTAATATAAAACTGATAGTGAAAACGGGCAAGGATCCCACAAGAATTGAGAACTACAGACCAATATCCGTAAAGGATATTAATGTAAAAATCCTTAATAAAATACTTGTTAAGAGAATACAAAAGTACATAAAACAAATAATTCACCACAACCAATTGGGGATCATTCCCGGGATTCAGGGGTGCTTCAACATATAAAAGACCATTAGTATCATTCACCACATTTCATGAAAAACTATAAGAACCACATGACAATATCAATAGATGCAGAAAAAAGCATTTGACCACATCCAACACCAATTTCTGTTTAAGACACTCAAGAAGATAGGAAGAGAAGGAAAAATCCTCAAGACAATAAAACATAGATATGAAAAACGAATAGTAAATGTGATAGTCAATGGAGAAAAGACAAACACAATGCCACTGAAAAAGGAGACCAGACAAGAATGTTTCTTGTCCCCACTCTTATTTAATATCATACTGGAAGTTTTACCTAACAACATAAGACAAAGAAAAGGCATAAAAGGTATTCACCTGGGAAAGGAAGAGGTGAAATTATTATTATTTGTAGATGATATGCTTTTATATATGGAAAACCCCTAAAGCTCCACAAAGGGATTTCTGGAAACAATAGAGGAGTATGGCACAGTGGCAGGATACAAGATCAACAACTAGAAGTCTATTGACTGCTATACACATCAGATAAGATCACAGAAGAGGAGATAAAAAGAGGTACCCTTCATAATAGTCAAGCACAAATTGAAATATCTAAGGATATACCTAACTAAAAGAACAAAAGACTTATATGACAAAAATTACAGAACACTGTTACAAGAAACCAAGAGTGACTTCAACAAATGAAATAATATCCCATTTTCATGGAGCAGAGGACTTAATATAGTAAAGATGTCAGTTCTACCTAAGGAACTACATAAGTTTAATGAAATACCGATACAATTGCTCTCATCCTTCTTCAAAGAAATGGAAAAAATGATTACCAACTTTATATGGAGAGGGAAGAAGTCCAGAATTAGCAGAGAACTCCTCAAGAAGGACACAGTGGGAGGGCTTGCTTTACCTGACTTTAGCATATATTATACAGCTACAGTGGTCAAAAGAGCATGGTATTGGCATAAGGATAGATACTTATACCAAAGAAAAAGAACTGAAAACTCAGAAATAAAAATTCCAGCATAGAGATGACTGATTTTTGATCAGCGTCAAAAAAAAATCAAATTGGAAGCAGATGACATTTTCAACAGTTGGTGCTGAAACAAATTTGGATATCTACCTGTAGAAAAAGTGAAGCAAGACCCTTACCTCACTCCACCCACTAGAATAAACTCAAGGTGGATCAAAGTCCTAGAAGTAAAACCCTAAACTATTAGGGCCATCAATGAGGGAATTGAGACCAACCAGAGAACTTTGGCACAGGGATTACATAGGCTATCAAAAATAGGGAAGGACACAAACACAGAGGAGGCATACATAAACAAGTGGGATATACTGAAGATAAAACACCTGTGTACATCTAAAGAATTCACCAGGAGCACAATAAGAGAGCCAACGGACTGGGAAAACAACTTTAGCAATGACAAATTGGATAAAGGCCTTATTACTAAAATCTGCTGATAGCTTCCAATAAAAGCAAAACTAACTGCCCACAGAGTAGTTTGGCAAAGGAGCTGAACAGAAGTTTCACAGAGGCAGAAATCTGTATGGCCAATAAACATGAGAAAATGTTCCCAATGATTAGCTATAAGAGAAATGCAAATCAAAACAACAATAAGATACCAACTAATACCCTCAAGGATAGGCCAATTCAAAAAATTAGAATGCAACAAATGTTGGAGATGCTGTGGGGAGATAGGCATTCTTATCCACTGTTGGTGGACCTGTAGGTATGTACAACCATTGTGAAAATCAGTTTGGCAATATCTAAAACAGACAGAAACTGAGCTACCGTATGATCCAGCCATCCCCCTACTCATCATATTGCCATAAGAGGGAAGCAATAATCCATAACCAGACATCTGTGCTCCAATGTCCATCTCAACACAGTTCACAATCTCAAGTAGTTGGAAGAAGTCCAAATTTCCATCAACTGATGGATGATAGATTAAAAAGCTGTGGTATGTACATACAATGGAGTACTATGCATCGCTGAAATACAGTGATGAATGAATAAAGCACATCACCACATGGACAGAACTAGAGGAATTATGCTAAGTGAAGTTAGCCAAGCACAAAAGGACATGTGCAACATGGGGCCACTAAGGTAAACTTAAAAAAATTTTAAAGTGCAAAGGGGTATAAGAAAAAAAGTTACTGTATACAGATAATCCTGGCGGGAGTCCCAGGTAATATGGCAGGGGCCAGACCAAATCCAGGTCTACATATGGTAGCCAGCTGGGGTGGACGGACGAGGCAGGCAGATGGTGATGTGTAGAGAGGGAATGGGGTACTAGCCCACCAAAGGGGAGCATATATTTTATATCTCTACAGGGAAACAGGGGTCAAAATTAAACCCTGTGTTCCAGGATGTCAACCCAGTGTGACTACATGGAGCAGGGAACCAGTGGAGGGTTCTGAACACCCAACTCTTATCCCAACTATGGAGACAGTCACGTCTCACCCCAAGAGAGTGTGCTTTGGAGGACAACACTGAAGCTGCATCTTGGGGAGTGAGATAAGCCTGACTAGAGCACATGAGAACACGTATGGGGGGAGGAAGAGAGAATGGAGTGCATCCTGACCCATCTTGCCTTCATGTCTATATTCCCACTCAGAACAGCCGATGCACAGAGAGGATCATATGGCCATCCACACTACGAAATACAGCTTCTCTCATTGACCCAAGGCCCTGGGGAGACAGCAGTGGAGAAACCAGATCGGGATTATACCCTGTCTGACCCAGCCACACCATGGCAAAAAGTTAAGGGTGTGCAACAGAGCATGGGATTCCAGAAGGTGTGCCAAGGATATAATTTGGGGCCAGGGTGTGGCACCCCACCCAACTCAACCGGAGGACACTCCTGGAGGTCAATGAACAGACCCTGAACTATTTACAGGTCTTTAATTTTGTTACTATTTTTACACACACATATACACACATATACCATTGAAGTATCTTTGTTGTTATCATCATTTTAGTTTCTTTGGTTGCTTCATTTTAGGATGTCTGTGTTTTTTGTACATATTGTTTTCTCTGCAGGTCTCTCTAGATAAGATAAGCTGGAAGAACAGTCTGGAGGTGAAAATGACAGGATTGATGGTTCTGAGGGGTGTTGAGGCTGGGAACATGGGAGATAGGGAGAAGGGGGATAGGTGATGGTGTTGACTATCCCAGGGACATAGGAATAACAAGAAATTCAAAGTCAGTGACGAGGTAAGTGTGAGAAACACAATAGGAATTGATCAAGAGTAATGTAATAGAGAAAAAATACTGAAACCCCAGTAAAGGATGAGCATGATAGTAGGAGAAGAGGAAAGTAAAAGGAAATAGAGGAAATAACTTGGCAGTAAAGGGCATTTATAGAGGTCTAAATACAGGCATGTACATAGGCAAATATACTTATATAGGACAGTGGAGGTATCAACGTGCATAAACTTATGGGGTTAGTATTAGGACGGGTATTGAACGGGTATTAGCAGATGGGTATTGGACCTCCACTCAAGTACTTCCTCAGTGCAAGAACATTTTCTTCTGTTAAATAGGCATTCCAGGATGCTCACCTTCCCAATAGAATCACTGAAAACAAATGTGTGTATAAGTAAAGGTGGCACAGCAAGCGATTGGTGCCCAGCTATCAAAAGATGTAGCATCTGGGATCTTAAAGGCTTGAAAGTAAACAAGCAGACATCTAGCTGAGAAGCAACAAAGCCTACATGGAAGAAGCACACCAGACTGTGACCAGGAGTTGTTGAGGGGATCTGGTGTCAGGCATCAAAAAAGTAAAAATTATATCATTAAAAATGAGATGGACTACAGATTGGGGACCCAAAGTACATCAATTGGTCAAGTGACATCCCCTTACAGAAGGGTTGCAGGAAGGAGATGAGCCAGTCAAAGTACAGTCTAGTAACAATGAGATATGCAATTTTCCTTTAGTTCTCAAATGTTTCCTCCCACCCACTATCATGATTGCAATTCAACATTACAAATCCAGCTAAACCAGAGGATGTACACTGGAGCCGAAACTACGGAGGATTCAGAATAGATGATCCCATCAGGACCAGTGGTGGGTGCAGTGATACCAGGATGGTGGAGGGAGGGTGGAGTGGAAGAGGGGAACCAACTGCAGGTATCTACATATGACCTCTCTGGAGTATGGACAATGGGAAAGTGGGTGAAGGGACACATCAGACAGAGTATAACATGAAAAAGTAATAACAATGTGTAAATTATTAAGGGCTCATGGGGGAGGGGGAGTGAGGAGGGAGGGGAAATATGGGGAGCTGGTACTGGGGGACTAAGTGGGGGGAGCATGTTTCAGGGATGATGATTGCAACAGGTATGCAAATGTGGTTTGCATACAATTGATATGTATTGATTGTGATGGGAGTTCTATGAGCCCCCAATAAAATGATTTTTTTTAAAAAGGAAGTACTAATAAATTTAAATAAAAAAATACCTCTAGCATGAACTGAGCTCTTCTGTCAACTTTTTATCAAAAGCATTGAAGGTAATTCTCAAACTGACATGTTATTTTTTCTTTAATGCCAGACATTTCATCATTTCAAATATAAACAGAAAAGTAAAGGTAATATGTTTCTTTCTTAGAATTTATTTTTAGCTTCTCAGATCCTCATATCTTGTTACAGTAGAGGGAAATAAGTTGCAGTATGATTACGAAGGATGATTAAAATGGTTGCCTTTCTCCTATTAAATGTATGCTTACCAGACTCTTACTGAGATTTTAAAAAATTCTCTGTTTTCTTTGTAACTTCTTTTAGGTGGCCACTTTTTAAAAAATGGTATATTAGTGTGCAGTCATTTTACTTCATGAGCTCTGAGCTGACAAAGTGCTAATTCTTATATGGGTAAGTCCAATTTTTTTTAGCAGACTATTAGAAGACCTCACTTGTAAAAATATTGAAGCAAAACATTACATGTTTTCTAGCCAGCTGTGAAATAACACTTTTGCAGCAGTGTCTAAGAAACTTCTTATAAAGTTATGATTCCAGATTCAAACTCTCAGAGGTTGCTAAAAGCAAACAGACAAGCAGACATGCAAATTTAACTCAACTTTTTTCAGCAGCATGCATATTTAATTTAATCTCTTAGTTCTACCTGTATCTTTCACATTGTAAAGGTTTTCGAAACATCACCAGAGTTGCATGAACCTTTTCTTATAGTCTGTGTTTTCATATGACTGAAATACTGCATGCTTGCATGCAAAACCATCCCTGATTTCATGACTTGAACAATTTAAAAAATTTAAAAACATACCTGATTATAAGCAGTCTTGGTTGGCATAGTTGTTACATTTTGGACTGGTAATCTCAAGAGGAGACTTTTGAATAATGTCCCTTTCTAATCTCATACATTGCAGGTGTCCTCAAACTAGGGCCCATGGGCCACATGCGCCTTACTTAGGGCATTTATCCCGCCACCAGATGTTTTTGCCGCTGTTGCCTGTCCTGCTTAGCAGTCATGCCATCCTGGACCGCCAGTGAATTTGTTTATAGTGTTGTTGTTGTTGTTGTTGTTGTTGTTTTAACTATAGTCTGGCCCTCCAACGGTCTGAGGGACAGTGAGCTGACTCCCTGTTTAAAAATTTTGAGGATCCCTTATTAAGAGTTTTGAAAATCCATATTGACAGTCCTATAAGGTCATCATGAGTCAGAACTGACTGTGTCACAATGAATTTGAATTGAATCATGCTTATGTTATTGATCTTTTCTCAACACTTTCCCTATAATTTCATCATTATTTTATTTACCATATCTTTAATTCTAGTCCTAAATAGATGGTATGCTGTATTAGTCCACTTAGACTAGAGAAATGAATACATAGACACATATATGGATATAAGAGTAAAGTTTATATACAAAAGGAATGGAACATTGAGAGAGCATCCCAACCCAGTCCAGTTCAAACTCATAAGTCTGATATTAGCCCTTATGCCCATTATCAGTCTCTAAAGTCTCTTTCCAACTCATGAAGTCAGTGGGTGCAGAATGCTGACCCTGGCAGGGGTATCCCCATGTCTCCTTGCTTCCAGGACTCAGGGTCCATCAACAGCATCCAATGGTAATAGAAGCAACTCTATGCTGACAGGAGTCTCCATGTGGCTTCTCCAGCTTCAGTTGTCTGGTTCCATCAGGGTAAGGCCGTGGGGCTTCTCCTCTGGCTCCTCCAGCTCCTCAGATGCTGCCATATTTTCTTCTCCATAGTTCCATGTCTTGGAGACCAACTAACAACAAGTGGGGAGATGGACTCTCATCTCCACGAGGGAAATATTGCGAGATTTCCCAGAAGTATCAGGAGAAAGCCATGTCCACACGGAGGCCTCATTGACTACTCAATGGCTATCTCCAGATTAACAGCCTAGACTCCACCCCTACATCTCAATCATGAAATTGACATCTTGAATACATGACCGCCACACGTACCCATGCCATTTAAAACTGCTACAACAGATACTATGACATCTGTTTCATAGAGATATTTGAAGATAATGTAACTGTAACATATTTAAATATTCACACTTTTTTGTTCACAATTCATACTCTGTCTTAATCTGACTTACTGTTTACTAGAAGAGACAAAAATTAAGCTCTTTCTTACTTACTTGGAAGATTTTGTGGGGTTTCTTTCCAGTGTCATGCTCTGATAGTTGTCAAACTTCGTCCAATGCCCACTTCTGTGCATGATTTTCAGGTACAGGAACACTACTCTGATACTTTGCTCCCTGTGACTCATTGGATTTTCTTGAATGCAGTGCACTCTAGAAAAGAGTTTCTGATCAGCCGTATTCCACTGACAACTTGTTTCCATTTCAAGATAATCTGGTCTTCTAAGCATTACTGTTCCTGCTCTAATTTGCTGTCTTTCAAAGGATATTACTTTTTATTAGACAAGATGAATTTTGAAATCTTAATTGCAATTTTGGGTACTTCCAAAAGTTAATGAAAATGGAATCTTTCATGCACCATTGGAAGCCCCCATTCTACATATTGCTAATCGGTGAACTTGAGGAATGTTGTTTCTTCTGAGTAAGAGCATCAAATAAAGATGATTGATACCTGAAATAACAATAGTAAATGATAAGTAGAATTTCTGTAAGTGAAAAGATACATGAATTAAAATAATAAAGAAAATGTAACAGCTTTCTAACAGCTTAACTCCTTTATTCTATGAAAGTCAATACTTAAATTTATCCCAATTATACCATGAAGAGTTTTGAATATTGGGGCTTGGGGTGAGGGATAGGAGAGACAAAATCTAAACATTTGTAGCAAGTGTTGCAATGTGAATGTAGCTGGAGAGTGAATGCAATTTGAAGAAAATATTGATCAAACAAACAAATAGAATAAAAAATACCCAAACACTGGGAGATGTCCATATCTCGTTGGCTAAATAAGCACTAGAAATATTACTCAACAGCATTTGTCATAGAAAAATGAAAAAAGTCACTAACGTTGAGTTAATACTGACTCATAGTAAATCTAAATGGCAAAGTAGAACTGGCCATGTGAGTTACCTAGACTGTTACTGTGTCCACATTTAGTAGAACAGAAATCCTGTTCTTTCACGCAAGCAAATGTTTGAAAGCTACATTTTACATGTGTTAGATGAATACATTAAAACATTTCATTGCATCAATTCGATGTGCACTCATAGTGACTGCACTGTGAGTTTCTGAAACTATAACTGTTTATAGAGAAGCTGGTGGTGATCAGGTGGATGTGGATCACAGTCCGACATATAACCACTGTGCCACCAGGGTTCCTAGTCATTAAATAGACAGTATAAATTCAAGTGACACTGACAATGTGACACCATTATTACTTATCTGTTTGCTAAAATTAAAAGAAATAATCATATCTAGTACAGAAACTGTGCTACTTACATGATCTGATGTCAATTTGAGGATTAAGAGTGAAGGGGTGGAGACTAGATTGTCAATCATTGTGTAGGCTATGAGGTCTCTGTGTGGGCATGGCCTCCTGAGAATTCTAGGAACTCCTGTATTTCCTCTATGGAAGTGGGAGACACTCTCTTTGCTCACTCCCTGTGAGGCTTTTCTTAGGAGAAGTCACATGGACCTACCCTGATGCAGCCCTGAGACCTGGAGAAGCCACATGGAGACCCCTGCCAGCACTGAGATGCTTACACCAACACTAAATTCACAAGCCTTCTCGCTATTGACCTATGATCTTCCTGCATTGGATGCCATTGCATATGCTTCATGAGTCTTAAAAGGACTTTCCAGCCTGGTATTGGACAAATGGGCTTATGTCAGATTCAGGGGTTTGATCTGGACTGGGCTGGGATGTTTTCTCAATATTCAATTGTCCTTGTATATGAAGTTTTTTCTTATACACATATGTGTATCTCTATGAATTTGTTTCTCTAGTCTACCTAGACTAACATAGTAAGGCTGTCAAAAGCTGAGATCCAAGTACATTGCTAAAGAATTTATTAATTGGTATAACTGATTTTTAAATTGCTATACAATAGCTAAAAAACTTGAACATAAAATGAGTATTCAAAAAGGGTATAGGAAAATTTCACTGTCTTTTAATTTAATTTTTCTATCAAATTTTTGTATTCCCTTTGAATACATAATTTTACCCAAAAGTTCAACTTTTGCATATGCATTCATTGCCAGAGTTAAAAACAAGATCCTTTCTTGGTATACTCATTATGTGAAACTTGTAAATAAATCAAGACAAGGCTATATGAGGATGGTTCTTACATAGCCTCATGTGATGCATTCAGTCCTTCAAATAAGAGAAACCAGTGACATTTATATATTGTGTTAGTTCAGGTAGACTAGAGAAACAAATTCATAGACATGCATATGGATATAAGGGAAAGTTTTATCGAGACTTCCCAGAATTCTCAGGAAAAATCATGCCCACACAAAGGTCTCATTGGCTACTCATTGGCTATCTCCAGATTGACAAATTAGACTCCACCCCTATATTCCAATCATGAAATTTACATCATGAATATATGACCACCATATATATATATATATATATATATAAATTTATATCGGGAAAATAGCTCACACAGTTGAAAAATAGTCATGACCAACTCTGAGCATGTACCAATTCTTTGAGCCAGATATTAGTTTGGAGACTTATCCTGACTTGTAGATTTTCCAGAGTTGATAAACTCAAGATCAGCAGGAAGCTCAGGCATATGAGCATGGTACAAGGGGACCATCTCCCTAGGTACACATGCATTTGGGACATGTTATAAAGTGAGATCAGTTCCTGGAAAAGAACACCTTTTACAAACAAACATTAGAGTTGGCAAAATGGAGGCCGACCCTCAATGGGTCGATTATCACAGTGTCTGCAACAATGGGGGAAAACAGTGCAGCCATATGAAGACAGTACAGGGTAAGACAGTGTTTTGCTCTAATGTATGCAGGGTTACAGTGAGACAGAACTGAACTGGCAGCATCTGACTACAACAAGGCTGGGGGGTTCTTTCATTTCTTTTCACTGGGGGCTTTCACCTTTTAGAAAGGACTTTATGTACCATATCCCGGGGTTGGGGTGATATTGTAACAGCTTATATGGAGGCTAGTAACTTTTGGAGTGCCCAGCAATTCCTGCCAAAGTTAATTTCTGCCTATTTGAACCCCATTATTCTTGAGTTGATTCCAAATTACAGAAACCCTACAGGACTGCATAGACCCGTCTCGTCAGGTTTTCCAGGCTATGCATTTCTATAAAGACCAAGATGCCACTTCTTTCTCCTGTGGGGAGGCTGGTGAACTTGAAATGCTAACCATTCAGCTAGTTGCAGAATGCACGGCCAATGTACCACTGAGATTTCTTTCCATATCTTTTAGTAATGACACATTTGGAGGAAGACATGATTAGTTGATAACTATACATCAGTGCATGCTTCCCCAGGGTTGTGAGCTTACTGCTACAATGGAGCTATGAAAATACTAGTTCATTTCATTATTCTCTCTAAATGAAATTGTGTATGACCCTAAGTCTCCATCCTTTTTTGCATACTAAGACCTTCAATCACACGCTACAGTCTGGATTCTCCTCTTTCTGTACTTCCATGATATTGTCTGATGTCAGAAAATCAAAGTACATCCTCCACTTAGCAGTCAGCACCAGTGTCTGCTTAGAGCACAGTGTTGCCATGGATGGGTGGTCTTCAGTTTTGATGTCTCTAATGTTTCTGTGCCAATGCATGTGAACCTTGTACCAGGGCGCCTTCTCCCCAAGTGTACTACCCTTCAAACTGCCTCCTCAAAGTTTTGTCATTTCATTGACATACCATTTCCTCACAAAGCAGGATTACTGTTGCTGTGCACCCTGGAGATGATTCCCAAACAGAGCAACCTTATATGGTAGAGTGACAATGTCTTACAGCCTTTCCTGGGTCTTAGGGGTACAGGCGGGAAGGTCTTTTCTCCCAGAGATTTGTCTTTGGGTTCAAATCATACACCTTCTAGTACTTAGCCAATATGCCACTGAAGCTACTAAACAATGCCCTAGTCCATGGTAAATAAACACAAAGCCAACCAGTCTTTAGTCTCTACATCTAAGAGAAATATATCATTGGGGTTATTATTTTTCTCTTTTCTTTAATCTTTCCTAATCAGCTTGGATTTTATATCCTGTAAAAATCCCAGAGAGAACTAAAAGGTCAACACAGCATTTTTGCTCATGATTAGCAGGGGAAATACAGACATGGAAACAGAACATAGCCCATACTCTCCATCACTTCTAGCATGGTCAGAGTGAGTAAATAAAATGACAGGAAGTTAAGTTACGTTTGAATGTCAGTGAGGTGTTTTGTTTTCTCTTTTAGTTACTATATGTTCCATAAGTATGAATGAAATTTATCTGTGCCTTCTTCATTTTTTCTGGTAACTCACTTTTCTCTCTAAAATGTTGAACAGATACAAGTAACAATGTTTTAACTCAGATGATGAAATGCTGTGCTGAATATCTACATTTCTGAATTAGGACACTGATAAAGCCATGTTGGTTTTTTTTAAAAGCTTCATCCAAAAGAAAGACAGACTGCATTTTCCCTAAAGTCTGAAAAAGGTCTAGACAAATAGAAAATATCCATAAATATGTGTGATAGGTGGGTTTGTTGTGATAACATGGCCAATGCAGATAGGTGCCTTTGTTGTCACAACATGGCCAATAAACACATGTGAGATTGATTGACAGATGGACATAAGACTTGGCAAACCTAGCCTTTCTCACTCTTGCTTTTGGATCTTTCGACGAGCGGTCTGCCTTGTTTGAACTATGCTTTGATTTGTAAGCTACACTACCCGTGGGACACCTAATCTGTGGACTGTGTTACTGTGAGTTGAGGTTCCTTCAAGTCCTGCTTCATCATGCTACTGGAATATCCATCTCTTGAGAAGGGGACTATCAGACCTTGTCATCTGGCTGACTGTTGGTGATCTGCCTTGCTGTTTGCTGCCTGTGGCCAGTTAGCCTGAATCGCTCTACAGAGGACTACTCTGCAGCCTTCAAGACTCAAAGGACTGCCAGTGTGTTAGCTGTCTCATGCAAGTGAGTTGCACGAAGCCATTTGTACTGCTTTATAGATTAGTTAGCTGTTTATTTCTTATGTTAGGTATCTTTCTATCTATATAAATATATAATTATTAGTGTCCTGGTTTTGTTTCTCTAGAGAACCATGTCTAACACAATATGAATGGGAAAATAACCAGAAAAGAAATAACCATGGGGGAGTGGAAGTCACTAATAAATAAACAATTGTTTTATTAATGTTTGTTTTCCTTCTGAAGTAATTTCTTCTTTTTTCCCACGATCTCTTTAATAGAGCAAAATGCAGTGATTACTGTGAGGCCTTCTATGAATTCTTAATGGTAGAAAATGTATCTATGCTTATATTATGCTTGCATGGCTATATTAGTTATCCATATGTGTAACCTGATCATTAAATTGGCAAAAGAACCTCACACAGATAAATAAATAGAAAAATATAAAATAAAATATAATATAATAAAATAAGTATAAATAATACAAAAAGAAAAAATAACAGAAATGAATATTTTTTTCCACAGACGCTTAAGAGATAGATGGTATCCATAAAGCCTAGCTCTTAACCCAGGGCAAAGTCAAATTTCAACAGAAGTGCTGTATAGATCTGAAGTACTGTCACAACCTTAACTGCAGGCTTTTTATAACAATAGATTCAGAGCTATTGTATAGGATTCTGCAATGGAACTCTCCCCTTATGCATCCTAACACACCTGATTCCAGAATGTACTATCGTAAATATGTTGCAATATGATTACGATCCATGCATATGAAATATGACTCATGCAATTATTTTTTGGGGGGGATTCTGACACATGGTTGCCCCACATGGGTAATATAGAACTCTTCCATAGAGTTTTCAAGGCTGTGATCTTTTGGATGCAGATTGTCAGACCAGATTTCCCTTGTGACTCTGGGTAGGTTCTAACCCACAAATTTTCGCTAGGGATTGAGCACTTAACCATTTGTGCTATCCATTGATTCTTATAATCCAAATAAAACTGGCTCCTCGCCCCCTCTCCCCCCACCCCACACCTCTCCCTCTAGAAGAATGGAAATCACAGAGAATCTTCTAGAGACTGGAGGGAGACAGACTCAACCAGAGTTTTCATTTGAACCACAGCTGTGAATGAAGCTGCAGGACCAGCCTTTGATGTGATGATTCCAGGGATACAGCCATGCAAAGAGTAGCAGGTAGCACAAACACTGCTTCCAGGTGCCAAGGACATAGCCATGGGTCTGGGAAGCCCTCAGAAAATCTTGGCTTCTGTTTCGGTCTCTGCACAGGAGCATGGCTACCTTCACAATCCTGATTTCAAAGATAATTTGGGGCCAGAGGGGAGGAATGCTACGGTGGGGGAGAGATGGTGGTGGTGGTTTATCATATCCAGATCTTTTAGATGCCATCAGCTTGTAACATTTCCAGAAAATAAAATACCATGTGTCTAAATTGTCAGCAGAAAATATTTTGAAGGAGGAGGAAGTTTCCTTGGATCTAAGAGATTGTACAGTCACTTGAGTGGTGATTATTATTCCATCTGTTGGTGTGATTATGGAAATTCTGGCTGAGACTGTGAAGTCTTGTGTGCTGCTGTCCTCCACTCTCAAAAGATGGAAGGCTGCCAGCTATGCAAAGTGTTGAATAAGGATGAAAGTCTGCCATTGACCTTGAAACTCTGTTCAGGGGTTCTTAACCCTTTTGGGTACAGGTAGTTTGCATGTGTCCATGTATGTTTACGCAGCCCTGCAAAGCTTTTTGGTGGTGTTCTTCAGTGTTATTAATAAGTTGAACCCCGGACTTAAGAGCATGGTACCCGTGGCAGCTGATGGGGCTCAGAGGAGAGAAAATAAAAATCAGCAGTTGATATAGTTGGAAAACAGGGATGCTAACAGGGACTTGGCTCATTGAGCAGCTAAGGAAAGCGAGAATGCTCCAATGCCTGTATCAGATAACAAAAACAATCCTTGTTGGAGAAAACATTACAAAGGGAATGGATGCACTTGCCTCTACTTATGTGCCCCAAGGTTTCTTGCTTGGGAACTGAACATCTGCATGTTTGTTTGAGTCAGTAGTCTAACCGTAAGAAATGCTTTTTTGTTGATAGCGGTCATTGAGTTAATTTTGACTTTGTATGCACCCATGTCATATCTTCCCAAGAGCAAAGCCTCAAGCTCATTCTTCTGTGGAGGTCCTGGATGGATTTGAGCTGGTAACTTTCTGGTTAGAAACCACACACTTAGCCCTTGTTCCATAAGGGGGTTTTGTAAGGAACTCAAACTCCAAACATACTGCTATCGAGTTGAATCTGATCATCGCAACTCTCTAGGACTGGCCTGTGGGTTTCAAAAACTAACTCTTGGTGGCAGTAAAGTCTAGCTTCATTCCCTTGGAACATGTGGCTCGCAGTCCAACAACCACTATACAATGAGGGCGACTACTTAAAGTTTTCTGCTTATTTAGTATTTCGTCATTCATTTGTTTCTAACAAATGACAAGAGAAAAAGTTGCACCTGAAATGATATAAACTTTTTCTTTAAAAAAAATCATTTTATTGGGGGTTCATAGAACTCTTATCACAATCCATCCATTGCATACCAACCACAATTTGGACATGTGTTGTCCTCATTATGCTCAAAACATTTGCTTCCTACTTAAACCCTTAGTATCAGGTCCATATTTCCCCCTCCACCCCCCTCCCTCATGAACCCTTGATAATTTATAGATTATTATTGTTTTGTCATATCTCATAGAGCCTTATATCTCACTTCACCCACTTCCCTGTTGTCTGTATCCCAGGGAGGAGGTTATATGCAGATCCTTGTAATCGGTTCCCTCTTTCCATCCCACTTTCCTTCTACCTTTCCTGTATCACAATTCTCACCACTGGTCCTGAAGGGATCATCTGTCTTGGATTTCCTATGCTTCTGGTTCCTATCTGTCCCAGTGTATACACATCCTCTTGTCTAGCCATATTTGTAGGGTAGAATTGGGATCACCACTTTCTTTAAGAGAGTTAAAAAAAGAAAAAAAAACCAGCAATGCTATGGAGATCTTTACCATGTTGAATGCCATGGATCCATAGGTATGCTCTTCTACTACTTGCATGTTTTCTAAAGGTCAAATGCATTCTCTCTGGGAAGAACAGAGTGGACAAGTTTATACATTTCTTTAGGCTATGGCTTGCTGGGGCATTTTGTGATTTTTTTTCCTCCAAAGAGTCATAGATCTGATTTAACACTATTAAAGAGAAAAATGAATCCTCTGTGCATGAGGATTTATTATAATATTTTTAAATGGGAGGTGAATCATCCTAGTCTTCAAGACATACCTGAGTAGTAGTTATCATGTTCTTGTCCAGTGAAGTTATTATTACCTAGGAGTTTTTAGCCCCAGCTCAGCTCAATATCCTCCCTTTCAGAAGAGCCAGGTTGAGGACAGAAGTAAAGATAAGTATGCAGCTATAGATTTAATAGAATCGACATTTAGATCACATGACCTTAACTGAAGACTTTAATTGTATATGCCATTATGTCCTCAATTCATAAGAGATAAAGAAACATTATATATATTTTCCTCCTTAACCAATTCATTTATTATTTGGGATTATGCAAAATCTAATCCCATATCAGGCTTGAACAATTAGAAAGTCATGAGAGTCAGAGGGGATGTTTAAAGAGTCAGACTGGACTGGAAATTGTCTTTCTTTTCATACAACATATAGAGGGTGAATTAAATTCATCACATTAGTACTAACGCTTTTAAATGTCAGATGCATTTTTCACTGTGATTCTAAATCACTGTAATTTAGAAATATGGACTGTATATTCGAACCTTTACTGCATTGAGGAAAATGTATGTGGCTTGATAATTTCTAGTAAATTAATCTTTTTAAAAATCTCTCAGTGATTCCACAGAAGAAAGATGTTTTTGTCTGTTTCCATAAAGGTTACAGATATAAATACCCTATTGGGCAGCCTACAGAGTTTTATGAATTGCAATCATCTTAATAACAGCAGATAATATAAGTCATATAGAAACACGTGCAATAGGAATCCTATCCTCAGAAACAGGACTCAAGGACTATAGTATAGGCCTATGTAAGTGAGTGGGCTTTTGTGGAATTTCTCTTCTAGTTACTTGCGTTCTCACATGAATTTTGTAAGACCTTCAGCTGAGAGTAAATATGTAGAGGAAACTGTAAAGGGGTTGAGTAGAACCATGAGGTAGCTTTTAAGGAGAATGAGAGAGCAACAGATGATATCCATATTACAGGTATGCATCCCATATTGATCACAATCAAATCCATGAAATAAGACATATGTGATTTGAACCTTATATGAACACTATATTCAAACCTTAAAGGCATCTATTTTTAGTCATCTTGTCATTATTACTACCATTACTACTGATGTTGAAACTGCTGTTGAGGCCTAGACCTGGGTGATGGCGATGGCAGACAGAATAGAGTGAGAGGAAACAAGTGGAAAGGGAGTGGAAACTGTCCAGCCTTGGCAGCCTGTCTCTGTGACTGACAAATCTCTAAAGTCACATCCTTGGCCTCACCTGCCTGCATCCCACTGATGGTTTCATGCTGCAAAAATCTGGGCTTCAAGCCACTAGCTGAAAATAATAAACAAAAGGAGAGATTGTTTCCCTAAAAAACAAAACAGAGAAAAACAATAAAAAGCCTTATGGTCTTACAACTTTCCTCTAATTCCTGAAGGCTTCCTCCCCCAAACTGTCCTGGTCCCAGTTCTACCTTACAAATCCAGCTGGACTAGATGAGGTAACGCTGGTGGAGATGGGAAATGGAAATGCGGGGATTCCACGGCAGAAGAACCCGTTGGGACAGTAAGAGTGGAGCTACTGGATGGGTGGAGGAAAAGTGGGGTAGAGAAGGGGAGCCAACTTCGGGGATCTACACATAACCTCCTACCGGGGAGACAGACCTGGGTAGAGAGGGCATGGGGGAACATCGGGCAGTGTAAATTATGACAAAACAATAATAATTTATAGAGTATTGAGGGTTGGTGGGGGAGTGGGGAGCAAGGATGGAGGGGGAGGGATGAGAGGCTGATGTCAGGGGCTCGGGTGGTAAGGTGGAGGTTCAGAGAATGATGACAGCAGCAGGCATGCGAAGACGCATGGCACAATATATGCATTTATGTATTGTGAGAAATGATGTATGAGCCTCCAATAAAATGATTAAAAACATGGTGTCTTTTAAACATGTAAAAAATAAAAAGCCTTATGGGACCACAGGAGGATGTAGCTGTAAAGAAAAGCAGTCACATGTTACTCCAATGATTTCATGGATATGGATACCTGTAACTAGAGAACACAAGTTAAATTTACCAAGGAGTTAAAGGGAAAGCTGAGTATGGTATATGCTCTTTCCTTTGCCATGATCACTTGCATAATTGCAGACTTCAATTTTTTAGA
Source organism: Nesogale talazaci (assembly GCA_004026705.1). Classification (NCBI taxonomy): domain Eukaryota; kingdom Metazoa; phylum Chordata; class Mammalia; order Afrosoricida; family Tenrecidae; genus Nesogale; species Nesogale talazaci. The sequence goes on from PVJH01007214.1 coordinate 74,071, forward strand.
GTAGGCAGGGTATGAAAATAGGTTGGTACCTTCACACTCCCATATGTCTCCGATGCTTCTAGTGCCAGGAATCCTATGATCAGTATTAATATCCTTGGCTTAAGACATTGTATATATAGGCATCTATGCTAAAAATACAACCAACCACTCCAAGGGCTGTCTACACTCCTTCCCACTATTAATAAGTTATTTCCCCCGCCTGCTTCCAAAGCTGAAGCTGGGCTGGGATGCTTTATTAATGGAAATCGCAATGTCAGTGCAATCTGTAAATGTGGAGAAAGAGAAAGCTAACTTCCCATAAGATCAACTGAAATGTTGTGTTGTGGGAAGTGGAGTTCAGGGCAGGGAACTTCAAGGAAGGACCAGGTTCTCATGATGGTGAGAGATTTTGAGATGGCATCCAATGCTGGTCCTATTTTGTCTAACTGCTCTCTTTAGGAGAGTTGAACAGGAGAGGCTATCGGAGCTCTCCCTTGAAATAACTTCATGAATTCATGCTGATTTTAAAGTCATGCTGATTTGAGTTTAATGTAATTGTGAATTGTAATATATATTTTATGTCTAAATGTTTCTTTAAAGTCTGCTTATAGTGATCATATTAGCATAGTAGATTGTTTATAGCTTCGCTGGTTTAGGAAAGAACTCGTGGAGCTGCTCAATGTTTTGAAATAATCTATTATCAAGGGCATTCGTTGTCTACTCTATTCAGAGTCAATCTCCTGACATCCTTGAGATTTGATTCTTGCCTCTGCACCTTGATACCAGGAGAGAGAAAATCTTTCATTTCACTCCTCTCCATTTCCCAACCACTGAGCATTTTGACAAACACCTGGCATTCATCTTAGGGCTCAATATAGAGAAGAATTAGCAAGTGTCACAGCTTATCAACTTGATTATTTGCCAACCTTTTATAATGGAATAAAAGTATATGGATATATGCATGGTCATGCTTTTGTTGCAGGTATTTAAATATTTTTGTGTCTTAAAGGGAAGATTGTATGACTCACTGAGAATTTCTCCTTGCCTGAGGCAGAGAGCATGTTGGCTGCTTCAGTTCCTTGTGTGAATGACTTCTAAGTACACCATTGTTTCCATCTTGGACACTTGTTTATTTTAGGTCTCATAACAGATGAGTTCACCCAGGCCTTAAAATGCAGAATTTAAGGTTGTGCCAGTTTATAATTTTGTGCTCACTTTGTTTATCCCCCTCTCCAGCCAGTAACTGAAGCTACCACCCTAATCTCTGGAAAATAACTGGAGATGATGTGTGTTTGGTAGTAAATTAGATGCTGACATGCTATTTTTCCCTAAATGTGACTATGTGTGTGCAATTTAATTATATTGAAACTGCATATTGTGGTGTCTAAACAACGTTTCTTTTCTGTTCTATGAGATTTGATTCATATTGTGAAAAACCAAGGAAAAGTGGTGAATGTCTTCTAAAGTGGAAAATTCTTTACCCAAGTTATAGAGATGGAATGCGTAGCTATAATATTTACATAAAACATAAGCATGTCTGTGGTAACAGGAGAGCAGAGAATGAAAAGAAGAGAGGTTTAAGTGGGCTATAACAGTGGATGTTCTGAGGGCTCTATCTTTGGGCAATGAAGTAAACCATGATTATGACTGTGGCTGGAAAAACATTTTAAATGTGCAATAAGGTAACAGAGGCCCAAGAATGTCTACTTTATGGACTCTGTGGGTTTTATTTTCGGCATGTGTAAATCTATAGTCCTTCATAAACAGAACAAAGTGGTCAATTTTCACAGGGGCTCTGCTGGCACAATGGTACCAAGGGCTTAGTTTGGGAACAAAGTCATTAAAAATAACTATGAGCAAAGAACTCAGTCATAAATAATGTGTCACAAAGGATCCAAAGAAATCCAAAGGCAATAAATAATTTACTCCAGTGTATCGGAAATGTTGTGTGAAGGCTACGTGGCCCTGTGGGGGTGAATTTCCAAGGAGCTCCAGGCACTGTTTCCTCTTCTCATCCCATCTCTCCTCCTTGCTTCCCTGAACGTCACCACCCTACACAAATCTGTTGTCAGCCAGACCGACAACAGGCCAGAGAATTCGAGTGAGGGTTAGCAAAGAAAACAAACAGCCCCGAGGTCCCTTTCTTCTTCCATGTGGAAGTGGAAGAGGGATCGCTTGGCTATCATCCTTGGTTATAACACTTCTTTGCTTTCATTCCCCCAATCCCTGCTTATGCTGTTTTCAACATGTGTTCTTTTATAATATCAAAATGATAAAAAAAAAAAAGATACATAGTAACTCTTTCACTGCCATGGGGCCAAACCTAACTCATGGAGACCCTATGGGGCAGACTAGAATTCCTCAGGCTGTAATTCTTTACAGATGCCTCCTCGTTCTCCCCTGGAATGGCTAATGGCTTCAAACTTGTAATGCACAACGCCACCAAGGTTTCTTATGCAAAGTGAAAGTGGTGGCTCATTTTGTGTGTCAGCTTGATTAAGCTGTGATGCCTAGTTGTTTGGTCACATAATTTTCTACTTGTTGCTTTGAAATCATTTACATATGAGACGTGCTGAAATCAATTGCCTTGAAGGAAGGCAGATTAATCTCTGTAATGTGGGTAGGTCTCGTCCAATCAGTTGAAGTCAAGAATAAAAACCTAAACTTTCTGAGTCAGAAGGATGCTACTTTGCGATTGTACAGAGGCAAATGGCCTTTTTATAGGATATTTGCTGAACTAAAGGTTTGAAATTTTCAGACCCACAATCATGTAAGCCAATACCTAAATTAAATATTATCTATCTATCATCTATCCTATTGCACTGCTTCTGTTTTCACTGACCCAGACTAAGAAGATGATATTGCTTGGACACAAGATATACAGAACTAAAAAAAAGAAAAGATATACAAAACTTATTTGAAATCCTTCAGGATGTGGTGCATTTCTTGAGACTGACCTTCTCTTCTTTCCCAAAGTCTGTCTCTTCTTTTTTGTTTTGTTTTGGGGCATCACTGTTCTCTGGTGGTGGGAGTAGGAGGCCCAGCATTTGCTCCTGTGGAGCCGCTGCTGGAAATGAACCTCCATCCCAGTGGGCCGCAGTCCTGCACACAATCACTACACCACAGGGGCTCAGCCCAGTCTGTCTCTTCTTATATTGGTCTTCCCTTCTTTGACTTCCCCCTCTTGTAACAGGTATATCATCCAAATGTAATTTATGCAACCTCATTATGTTTCTGAGATTTCAAAATGTATTTAGATTTTGCCTGATCACACATCTACAAAATCATTAAAGATGTTATTGATTTTATTAGGGATTCTTGTTAGGGAATTTCTTCTTTCATAGATACTGAAAGTATAATTGCTGTCATATGAAAGGGGAAGCGTGTTAATATTATAAATAGAGAAGATAATAAAAATACCAAGCTTATTGGATGTTACTTTGAGGATTAAGGTACATGTAACTCAACCATATTATTTTCAAATGGCTTATATACCTCTGAAAGCTGGAAATTGAATAAAGAATGCTGAAATAGATTTCTGTGTATATGATTTCTATTTCTACTGAAGTAGATTTCTATGGTCCTAGAGAAGACTGTCGAAAGTACCACGGACTCCTAAAACAACAAATAGGTCCATCTTGGAAGAAGTAAAACCAGAAGGCCCCTTAGAGGCAAGTGGGGTGAAATTTTGCCTCAGGTCCTTTGGACATGTCAGGAGAGATTGATTCCTGAAATAGGACCTCATGCTTGGTAAACGAGAGAGACATCGACAAAGAGGAACGTCCTTAAGACGGATTGACACAGCGACTACAACTGTGAGTTTCGGCATAAAGATGATAGACAATTGTGAGCGTGGCACAGGACTGGGCAATGTTCTATTCTGTGGCACAGGACAGAATGGTATCTTGTTTGCCCTTACGGTCTGTTTGCATAAAGAATGAGAGCACTAGCCAACAGTGCTGATTGTCAATGTTGGCATAATTCTGTCCTACATTAAACAAAAAGAGTCCTGGTGGCACAGTGGTCAAAGTATTTGACTATTAACCAGAAGGTCATCAGTTTGGCCCCATCTGTCCCTCTCTCAGAGAAAGGATATGGCCCTCTGCTTCTTTAAATAGCACCTCCTGGGAAACACGAGGGGGGTGCTCTCCGCTGACTCATGAGTCAGAATGTTCTTAACTACAATGAGTTTGGAGGATTTGTTGAATTTGTTGTTTGTTTATTTAACTTCTCAAACAAACAAAAATAGAATTTCGTTTTGTTTTCGTGGTTGAACTACTGAGAAAAATTGTAATCCTCTAGGACAGCTGACCATAAGCTTACCTCCTCCCTAAGCAAAAAAGAGGCTGCCTACTCTCATAAAATGTGCAGGCTCAGGACCCCTAGATAGGGCTCCTATACATCCAGTTTCACCTCCTGGTGGCAGGACCTGGTGATAAGTAGAGCATGGTCTCATTCATGGCACCACACATCTCCCAATGCATGAAACATTGTCAAGGCTACTCTCTCTTCTTCCGCAGGGTTTGCATGTGTTGCTCTCTCATTTCTCTCATATTTAATTCAAATGTTCCCAGAGACTCTTCCTTTGACAACCATATCTAAAATAATGCTCTATAATTTCCTAGTCCTTTATTTCAAACTATTTCTCTTCGTAGCTCTTCTCAGAGGATCGAATCAAATATTTTTGACTATTGAGATGAATCATGACTATGTCATGAGCACCTTTCGAAATGGGCATTGACTTGGCCTCTATTTTCAAGGTATATATAGAGATTTAGGTAACTTGTCCATTTGAGCTAAAAGTGTGCTGGACCAGAGTAATTGTTTTTATCTACCATGTATTTGGATGGAATTTTATTGACTGGCTAAAGTCCATTGTTTCTTGCTCACACTAAGTACTTGGAAGAACAGAGATGTACAGACAGTAAAATATTGCTGGTAATGAAATGCCCAGAAACATGACAGATTACTAGGGGTTTCAGCATGAAAAATGATGTGTTCTTCTAAGATAACTGCTAGCAATTGAAAGTACCTTCTTTTATGAAAGGGTCAAGATGGTTTTATTTTAAGATCTGTGCTTACTAGAAGAAATTGATTGCAGTATTTGAAAGAGGAAATGCTTCATTCTCCACAATCTATGACAGAAAGTGAAGAGGAAACATGAAAAACAGGAAAATATGTGTGATGTCTATAGTAGAGCAGGCAAATCGCCCACTGAGCAGTTGGGAGATTAAAGCAGAGGTAAGCTTTTGCATCTTTGAAAGCCTTCACATATTTTTTTCTCATCTCTTTAATCTTGCAAGTCTGGGTCCGGTGACCCACTCTGTCCCTGTATTTGACAGTCACCTAATACCACTGGCAATCTTTTTTCCTGATGATAGGAGGAAAGCAGGTGCACACTCAAAGACACTGAAGCATGGGAATTGGACACAGAGCTAATTCTGCTGACTCTGCAGTCAGCCTGAACCTGGTCTGAACCAATCACGTTCTTTCGAGTTGCTGACAAGAACATTTCAACACATGGCAACCCCACCTGTGGTGTCAAAATAGAACTGTGCTCCAATTTCCAGGCTGCAAGTGTTGTGAGCTGATCCACAGGCTTATTTCCTGAGGAATCATTGGTGGGTTCATACCACCAACCTTTGGGTCATACTAGAACACTTAACGATGTATGGCATCCAGCCACGATGAAGCAATGATGGTAGGAACCTCCCAAGCAGCACAATTCTGGCTCTGGTTTAAAGTCAACACCTTGCTATACCCTGTCCTCCAGGTACATCCTAGTTTATGGTGTTCTTCACTGTCAGCATCAGATATCTCCCTTAAGGAATTAACCTCCCATAGCCTGTGTTTAAAATATGTAGACATTATCTCTATGGCTAACATTTGTGTTTTTCAAGATGGCTTATAAGAGTCTTGTAAGTTACAAAGTCCTTTAAAGAGACAGCAGGTAGGTAAAAATGGAAAGCAAATTTACAGTTCAAATTCTATAAAATAAGCATTGCTTTGTTTGGTGGATGGCACAATTTTTAGGTTTCAGGTTTCTTGTATAACATATTGCCACTTGATACCCTGGACGAAGCTTCTGCTTCAAAGTTCAATAGTAACAAAACATATACTGTCATCATTTTAGGATTATCATTTTCCAGAGTTCAGTGTAGCTTTAAATGATACCTGGAATGTCACTGGTTAAAGTATAATGATCACTGTTCACTACAGTGAACAGAATTTTCAAGTATGATATATTGTTAGGATACTCACATATGATGTATTGACATCTTATGAGCATAACTCATTTCTCTCTGCTTCATCATAGAAAGAAAAGGGCGCAAAATCAAAGAAAGCAAGAGTAACAAAAACTATAAGCATTCCATCACATTATCAGACATCGAAAAGAAACCAAGGAGACCCAGTAGATCTTGTCTGGAGTCCTAGATTACCATTTAACACAAACAAATGGACATAACTAGTATCTAAAACTCTATTTCATTATGGATTTCCTTAAATCAAAGATTAGCTCAGTCTACATCTAATGGAAATGCTAAAAGGCATAAAATCAAGGGCAATTGCTCTCAACTGTCCTTTATTGCAGAATACGATTTACCCCAATACAACATGATTGGAAAGTGACCAGTGATTCTGCATAGCTATAGAATAAGGACTAGCACACATGTTACTATTAAGAAATCCATTAAATATAAATATATCATTAAGTATAAATTAGTATAATTTAGCAAATAAAATGTTAGAAGTAGAAAAAAGTTCAAAGAAAATGCGATGACCTCTTTTTTATGAAATCAGAGTATCAATAAGATTATATTTATCAGTAGAAGGAAAGTATTTATAAAGCTATAGGAAATCTAAAATAATGCCTGAAGAAATCAGCGATATCAATACATGTAAAGAGGATAACTTCACAGGACATAAAAGGGCAATCTAATTGAATGATAAAACAAAATGACAGCCTTACTTAAAAGCTCTCACACGCTGCAATCAAGTCCGGTCCAACTCATGGTGACTTGAGAAGAAAGAGTAGAATTGCCCCTTTGAGTTTCTGAGACTGTAAATCCTTATGAAAATGGAAAGCCCCATCTTAGCCTGGGAGCGGGGCTGATGATTCCAAAATGCTCATTGGGAGCTAAGCAGCCCAATTGCCATAAGGGCCCCATTTGACTTAAAATAGGAGAGCAGGAACCTTATGCCACCAGGTTCTAGTAGCTCCATAGTTTCATGTCAACTTGGAGATATATAAAAATGTCGGGGTGATCTTCAAGCTGTCAATCAGGTCACAAACTGATAGGGACTCCTTGTGGGCATGGGCTTCTCATAAGGAGACCCTGTAAACCTCCCCCTTCCATTTTCTGCCTTCATCTTCCTGCCTCCTGACCCTGGTAGCTTCCAGAGTCACTGCATCCCCATGACTTTGCACTCACCAACCTATCATCTTCCCTCATTCTGCACTACTGCATGTGGCTGTGAGTCTGAAAAGAGGCTTATGTACTAATATCAGACTTAAGGATATTAGTTGGCCTGTAATGGGATGTTTTCTTGATTTATACATATTCTTGATATAAAGCTCTTTTCTCCACGTATGTGAATGTCTCTAGATGTGTTTCTCTAGTCAACCTGTCCTAACACACAGATTCTAACAAAAGAAAAATCTGGTGTCCCATCTGGACCTCAGAGATGATAATAGGATAGAAGAATTAGGAAAAGATTTAAGAGAACTTTTTTTGTCCTGCTCTCCTTAAAGAACTGTATGCAGATAATTTTATTAGAGAATTCCAGCTGATTTCCAAAGAACAGGAAATAAGGTTTTTGAGTTTAGCTAAAGAACACTATCAATACACTATAATAACTAGTCTCCAAGATAGGTGCAATATGCAATATATGAGTTGGGAGAAAAACTTGACAATTTACTTATGAAAAATTACCCATTTCTGGTATGAGAGATGAAAAAAATAATAATGTGCAACCTATCAGGGGGTTATGAGAGGAGAGGATGGAGGTAATAGAGCTGATAACAAGGGCTCCATAGAAATTAAATGTCTGGAGAAGAATGAAGGCAACATATGTACAAACATGTCTGATAAAATTGATGTATTGATTATGATAAGAGTTGTATGATCCCCAATAAAGTGATTTTTTAAAATAAAATAAAAATAAGCTCAGTGGAGCATAGCTCTACTCTGACATGATGGATCTCTGCACATCAGAATTACCCAGATAGCAACTATTTGCTATCATTGATGTGTTCATTTTGTCTTTTCTTGGTATATAGTAAGGCAGTCACTCACCTTTTCAAGGTTAGTTTTCAATAGATAAGGATTTGGGAAAAAAATCATTCTAAAGGAAAACGCGTCATCTTTCAAAGGTTGAGAAATCACTGTTTGTATTGGGCTGCTGTTTTAATTCCATTCATTGCCATCCAATTGATTCCAATTCATAGCCACATTGGGCAGAGTAGTATTGCACCTTCGAATCACTGAAACTTAAATCTTTGTAAGAGCAAATATCCTTTTTCCTCAGGGAGCAGGTTAGTAGCTCAAAGCAAGCTCACTCTGAACCCACTGTAGCCTGGATTTAATTGACAAAACCATGACCAGTAAAGCAGCCAGGAACAGAGCCGATGGTCTGGGTGAGCCAATCTCTGATTCTCCCTAGCCCCCACCCAGTAGAGGCAATCTCACTAGAGGCAACACACAGAACAAGTGGATGTGGATATTGGGGCGAAGCAGTCCTGGCAGAATCCCTGGAGTCTCTAATATTCAGCAGAACATTCAGGGGTGATGCGTGCTATGAAGCTAGGCAGAGGGAAGTTTTTCATGAAGCTAGCAGAACACAGATCTTAGGAATAGTTCCTGATACTTGAATCCCAGAGTGGTGACGTGCTTGACCACTAACCAAAGGGATGCTCATTCAAGTTCACTCAGAACTCTTGGAGAGAGTCCTGGCCATCAGGCACTGGAAACCCATGGAGCACAGTTCCACTTTGACACACATGGGATGACTGAGTGCAACTCACCTCTGGCTAGCTGAGCTTTTCCCTGACAGGGGTCTCTGGATGTGCAGAGGAGAGGGTGGAAGGTTGGCGTGCTCTCAGAGATGGGTCAGGGAACTTTAGAGTACAATGAGTAAGCATCCTTTAGAGACACAGTTGCCCAAAGTGGATCTCCAAAGAAAGGATCACAAATTCCCAAGCAACTTATAGCATGTGATGCTTTTCTTCTTCTAAACAAACATCTAATTTTGTATTTACTTATGTACTGAGTAGTCTTGATTTTGTAAGTATTGTTGAAAGAGATACTCACATTTTTAAGATTCCCACTGAAACCCATTGGCGTGGTGATTCTATTGGACCAAGTGGAATTACCCCAGAGGGTTTCTAAAACCAGAAACCTTTATGGAAGCAGACTGCTTTATCTCTCTCCCATGCAGCAGTTAGTGGGTTTGAATTGTTGACCTTGTGGTGATCAGTCCAACACTCAACCCATTGTGCCACCAGGCTCCTAATAAAAAATTGCATTTCCTCGAAAGCCTATATTTGCTCCTGCATCTTGTAAGAACCTACGCTTTGCTAATGCCAGAAAGTTAGTTTAGAGTCCTTCACCCCTCCACTACTCTTTACCTAAGCAGAAACAGGAAGATCTCAAATAGCAGGAACACAGTAAACACCCAATTGCAATAGGATCAGTGATTTCCTGCCCCTTGGACCACAAGGGATGTCTTATGCAGTGCTCCAGGAGCACCATGGCTGTTCTGGTTAGGTACTAGCAAGATGGTTCTGACCCATAGTTACCCTGTGAATATCAGAGTGAAATACTATCCAGCCTGTACCATTACACCATGGTTCCAATAGTTGAGGCCATTGCTTCAGCCACAGTGTTGGTCTATCTCATTAAAAGTCTTCCTCTTTCTTATTACACCTCTACTTTACCAAGCATGATTTCCTTCTCCAGGGACTTGTCTCTCCTGATAATGAATCGAAAGGGTGTGAGATAAAGGCTTGACATCCTTGACTCTAAGCTACATACTCTCTGACCATACTTATTTCAAGATAGATGTGATTATCCTTTTGGCTGTCCATGATATTTTCAATATTCTTCTCCAACAAAACAGTACAGATGCATGGATTATACTTGGTTTTTCATATCATGCCCAAATTTCACATGCATGTGAGGCAATTAAAGATACCATAGCTTGGGGAAATGAACTTTAATCCTCAAAGGAACATCCTTGCTTTTCAATGCTCTAAAGAAATCTTATGCAGAAGATTTACTCAGTGCAGGACAACTCATCTTTTGGTCCCTTGACTGCTGCTAATGGTAGCATTGATTGTGGATCCAAGCAAGAAAATGATCTGTGACAACTTCAATCTTTTCTACATTTATCATGATGACACATACTGGTCCACATCTGAAGGTTTTTGTTTATTTCACATTGAATGCTAATCCATACTACAGGCTGCAATCCTTGATCTTCATCATCATGTGCTTCAAGCCCTCTTCAATTTTAGCAAGCAAGGTTGGGTTATCAGAATAATGCAGGTTGTCAATAAACCTTCTTCCAATCCTGATGCCACACCTTTTTTCATATAATCCAGATTCTCTGATGATTTCCTTCATATAGTGTTTGAATAAGTCTGGTGAAAGGATACAACCCTGACACATATCACTTCTGATTTTAACTGTACATTATATCCTTATTATGTTTGCACAATAGTACACCTGATTCATGTACAAGATCCTCATGAACACAATCAAGTGTCCTGGAAGTCTTATCTTCTCAAATCTATTCATAATTCACTATGATCTACACAATCAAATGTCTAGGCACAGTTGATAAAGCTCAAGCAAACATCTTTCTGGCATTTGTTGCTTTTGGCAACATCATCTGACATCAGCATTGATATCCCTATTTCACATCCATTAGATGAGGTGAAATTTCAGTTGTCTTGGCAAGTAGCTCAGAAAAACTTGAACCACTGAATTTTCTTATAGTGATTGCTGAATTTCACAAAACAGACTGGGCTTTCTGCTGATTTGAACAGGAGAGAGGAACATTGAATCTGGGCACATTGAGATAGTTAATTCAAGAATGACTTTGGATATTGAGGTTATAAAAATGAACCATACTAGAACTTGAAGAGCTTGGTAAGCATGTTAAATTGACTCAATTAGCCTCATTGCTTTCTCTCAACTTACCAAATACATGTATGGAAAGAAAAATAGGCTTAATGGGATTTCCAAACATCCCAGAAATCACTTTTTCATATTAATTCCTGCCCTCCCATTTCATAAGATTTCTTTTGCTTTAAATATCTTATGCTTCCTTAACCAGGAAAAGTAATCATTTTTGGTGATGATTATTCCAGTTCTTGTCTACCTTTCAGGCCTTGGGATATACATATATAAAAATGTGTACCAGCTTACTACCATTTCTTAGCTCCTATACAGTAGCCTGAAAGCTTCTGGACACTTAATTATTTTAGGTAAAGTAAAATATTTGAGAGAAAAGAAAAAATATATACAATTCTAGTTCAATCTTTATTTTATGACTATGTGCCTGAAGTACAAATATAATCATGGCAAGGCTTTCAATTATTGAAGAGTTCATTATAAACAGGGTATTGATTATTTCAGGTTTTCCTTTCAACATAGAAGTGGTCTAAATAATAGAAAGTTTTGAGAAGACATATACCTGATAAGTTATTTTAATTGATTCATTAGGGGCTGAAAAATTGAAAAAAATAGCTTATTTAAGTTTTGAAAGAGATGTCAAAGAATTTTTGAGTCATAGTCTCGACACTTCTCATTTTTCACACCATGGCTCTCTCTCTTCTCAGTGGGGGAACTCTTGTGCCCTGAGAGCAGTAACTGAAAAAGCAGACAATTCCTTCAAGCTTTGAGGGAAAAGAGCAAGCTTTAACTCTCAAATTTCATGACACAAAGCCAAAGGCTCCTCACTCCATTCCTCTTGTCACCACTTACCTGGAAAGAAATCTGTACTAGAGATGGATCATAGAGAAGCAAATGGAATGGTTTTCATATTTCTTCCTTCCAAGAGGAACCTAAAAAGACCGAGGAAGGAGTTCTAATTACATGACATTTGGTCATATGTTATTGCAAGGCTTGAATATTACCCACATTTCCAGAGACATTTACAAGCAATTCTAAATAATGATAAAATTTTATATCGCTAACACGTGTATTGCTGTGATGTTGAAAGCTATGCCACTGATATTTCAAATGCAATAAGAGCCATGCAAAGTGATCAGGTTTCAATGGAACTTCCAAACTAAAACAAAAGATAAAAAGAAGGGCTGGGCTTCTCAGTTGGGAGCAAAGGATTCACTGAAAACCTTATGCATAACATTGACTATTGTCAGATACTGAGGGCCTAGCAATCCGCAGGAGAACATTGCCAGAGATCTAGTCAGAGGATGAGCCTCTTGAGTTAGAGGACACTTGAAATGTGATGGAGGAGAGTGGAATTGACCATGGTGACATGAATAGCTTAAACCCATAAGAGTGGAATCCTCAGGTCTTCATTTTCTGATTGGACATGGCTCAAGATAAAGAGAAACAGCTGCAAGCTTCTGCTAATGAGGGAAACTTGGGATGGGCCACCTGAACCAAAGAATATCAGAAGTAGTCAAAATGAAATGTGCAAATATATACATCCTCGTCATTACTGAGATGAAAGGGAATGTTAGCCATTTTGAATCTGAATATCATATCATTTACTATGTTGGTAATAGTAGAGTCAGGAGAAATGGTGTGACATTCATTGCCAAAAAGGAAATTGCAAAAGCATGAAGTACAATGCTGTCTATGATAAAATTATATCTATCTCCCACTAAGAAAGCATAATCAAAGTTACACACCAAGGGAGAAAAAGCTAGTGATGAAGAAATGGAAAAATTCTACCAATGACTTAAATCTGAAATTGATTTAAAATGCAAACAAAATGTATTTGTTACTATTGGTGATTGGAAGGCAAAAGTTGGAAAAAAGAGGAGGAACTGTGGTTGAAAATATGGAATTAGTGAGAGAAAAGAAACTGGGAATCTTATGATAGAATTTTAGAATACCAATAACTTCTATATCACAAATAACTTTTTCAACAACACAAAAGGTGACTATAGACTTGGATCTCCTTAATGGAATATGCAGAGATCAAAGTGACTACATCTGTTGACAGTAAAGAAGCTCAATATCAATAGCTAAACCCAGACCCGAGGCTAACTGTGGAACACATCATCAGTTGCTAATATATAAGTCTAGATAAAACTGAGGAAACGTAAAGCAAATCCACAAAGGCCAGGCAAAAACCTCAAGTCTATCCCACTATCATTCAAGAATATCAAAGAGCAGATTTGAAAAATTGAATATTTATTACAGAAAACATAATAGGCTGTGGGAAGACATCAAGAATATTCATGAAGAAAGAAATGGTTGTTAAAAAGACGAGAAAGAAAGAAGAGATCAAAGTGAATGCCAGAAGAGACTCTGAAACTTGCTAGTTATTAATCATAGAGTGGCTAAGGCAAGTGGAAGAAATGATGAAATTTAAGAGCTGAATAGAAAATTTTGAAGACCAGCTCAAGGAAGTAAAGCCAACATTCTATTTTGTTTCAATAAAATGTGCAAAAATCTAAATTAAAAATCAAAGGGGAAAACATGCTCAGTGGATTTGAACTGAAAGATCTCAAATAAAAAATCCAATCTTCAAACTGCAACGTTTTCTATTGACTAAATATTGAATGATGTACATAGCACACAAAGAATAATGAAAGAATACACAGGATTACTATACCAAGGCAGTTAACTGGTATTCCACTATTTCATAAGGTAGCATATAAGCAAGAACCAGTGGTGTTAAAGATGGTTCAAGTTACACTGAAAGCATTATCCGAAAACAAGCTTTAAGGACCACCAATTGAAATGTTTCAACAAGATGAAGAAATACTTGAAGCACTCACTAGTCTATGCGAGGAAATTTAGAAGACAGCAACTTGGCCAACTGACAAAAAGAGACCCATATGTCCTCTCATTCCAAAGAAAGGTGACCCAACATAAAGCTCAAAATATAGAACAATAATACTGATAACACATGTCAATAAAAGTAAGCTGACAATCATTCCATAATGATTGTAGCAGTATATTAAAAGAGCTTCCAAAAGTTCAGGCCAGCTTCAGAAGAGATAGCACTGGTGATCATGAGCTGATGGATCATGCCTCAAAGCATATAATACTGGAAAAATGTTTAATTGTATTTTATTGACTATGTCAAGACATTTGACTGTGTGGATCATAACAAACTATGAAAAACTTTGAGAAGAATGGGAATTCCAGGACACTTCATTGTGCTCATTTGGAACTTGTACATGTATCAAGAGGCCTTTGTGAAAATGGCAAAAGGGAATACTGCATCATTTAATATCAAAGAAGGTGTGCATCGAGGTTGTATCCTTGCAGCAAGTTTATTCAAACTATATACTGAGTAAGTCATCAGAGAAGCTGGCTTATATTAGGAATAAGCATCAGATTTGGTGTGACGTTTAATAAGAACCTGCCAGAAATCTGAATGGTCAGTAAATCTATCAGAAAATAGTCCAGATCATTAGCCATAAGATAAATGTAAATTAAAACAACTATGAGATACCACATAATACCTTCAAAGATAGGACAATTCAAAAAATCAGAAAGGAATAAGTGTTGAAGGGGCTGTGCTGAGATAGGAATTCTCATCTACTGCTGTTGGACCTGTAGGCATGTATAGTCACTATGTAAATTGATTTGGCAATATCTAAAACAGATGGAAATTGAGTTGCCATATGTGGCAGTCATGTGCTTAAGTTAATTTCATGATTGAGATGTAAGGGTGGTGTCTAGCCTGCTAATCTGGAGATAACCATTGAGTAGCCAATGAGGCCTCTGTGTGGGCATAGCTTTCTCTTGATACATCTGGGAAGTCTCACGATATTTCCCTCATGAAGATGAGAATCTCTCTCCCCAGTTGTTGGGACTTAATCTCACACATGATGAATCATAGACAAGACAAGATGGCAGCGTCCGAGAAAGTGGAAGAGCAGCCAGAGAGACCAGATGGCTTTGCCCTGATGGAGGCAGACTTCTGAAGCTGGGGCGGCCACATAGAGGCCTCTGCCAGTGATGAGTTGCTTCTGCTGTTGATGGACCCTGAGCCCTGGAAGCGAGGAGCCATGTGGAGACCCCTGCCAGTGCCGGGATTCTGCACCCACTGACCTGTGATTTCGTGAGTCAGAAGGAAACTTTATAGACTGATTTCAGGCATATAGGTTAATATCAGACTTATGACTTTGAACTGGACTGAACTGAGATGTTTTCTCAATGTCCTGTTCCTCTTGTATATAAACCTTTTCCTTATAGCCATATGCATGTCTATGAAATTTGTTTCTCTAGTCTACCCGAACTAACACTCCATATGAACCAGTAATCCACCTACTGGGCATATACCCAGAAGAGGAAAGAAACAAACCAAGGGCAGAGATATCTGTGCTCTAATGTTCATTGTGGCACAGTTCAAAATTGCAAGGAGTTGGAAATGACACAAATTTCCATCAACAAATGGGTGAATAAAACCACTGTAGTACATACATACAATGGAGCACTACACATCCCTAAAAAGCAGTGATGATTGCATGAAGCACATTGCCTCATGAGTACAACTGGAGGAAATTATGCTAAGTGAAGTTAGACAAGCACAAAAGGACAAGTACAATATAGGTCCAATGAGATAAGCTTAAAATGTGGGAAAAACTACTATGTACATACATTCCTGGGGTGAGACCCAGGTACTAAGGCAGGGACCAAACCTAATAGAGATAAATATGGTAGCCAACCAAATAGGAGGGGAGGAAAAGGGAGAAAAAGAGACATGGATATAGAGAGTGGGGCACTAACCCACCCAAGGGGAGGGTATTATTTATAGCTCCACAGGAGTCAGAAAGAGGCTAGGCTTCAACCTTGTCCGCCAAGATGTGGATACAACATAATATCTTGTACCAGGGAAGCAATAGAAGAACTGGGGGGCTGGCCCCAATACCAACTATCTCAACACCCCACCCCATCCCACTCTAGAAAAATGCACTTCAGAGGACAGCACGGAAGCCACAGTTTGGAGAAAGGGACAAATCTGATTATAACACACAAGAGAAATGAAGAGGGATGGAGAGTGAGGGGAACACATCCTGGGCCACCAAGCCCCGAGGATGACATTTCTGTTCAGAGCAGATAATGCATAGAGAGGGCCATAAGTCCAACCAATCATGAGACATGACTGAACCATAGTGCTACAGGGGACAAAATTGGAGACACAGTGTGGGAATTGCGCCCAATCTGACCCCATCAATTTGAGATGAAACAGTGAGGGCATGCAACACAGCAGCAAGGGGAGCAGAGGGATGAAATCCCTAAGGAATTCCAAAATAGACTTCAGAGACAAAGTGTGGCACCTCATCAGACTCGATTGGAAAACTTTCTTAAAGGTTAAAAAAAAACCAAACAAATAGACCTGGAACTATTTGTAGGCTTTTCCTTTTTTGTCATTAACTTTCTTTTTATTGTTACTTTGTTTTTATTTTGTTGTTGTTGATGTTTTGTTGCTTTTGTGCTCCTTTGTTGTTTTGTGTGGCTTTGTCTGTTTTTTGTACTTAATAAAGTCTCCACAGGTCTATCTAGATAAAATAGGCAGGATGAACAATTCAGAGATGAAAAAGAAAGGGACCAACAGGTTCAGGGAGACACAGGAAAAGGGGAGGTGGAGAAAGGAAGGGGAATCGACTAACCCAGGCATAAGGAAACAACAAGTAAACTAAAATCATTAGCGAGAACGACATAGGATGCCTATTGGTGCTTAATTAAGGGTAATGTAACACCGAGGATTAGTAAGTCCAAATGAAGCCTGAATATGATTGTGGAACAAGAGAAAACCAAAAAGAAATAGAGAAAAGAACCAGGAGGGAAAGGACATTTATAGAGTTCTAAATATATGCATGTAATATGTAAACATATTTATATAATTCAGTAAGTATATAGATCTATGTATTTATATCTATGTTAAGAATTAAGGTAGCAGATGAACATTGGGCCTCAACTCAAATACTCCCTCAACACAAAAACACTTTGTTCTATTAGCACACTACTCTGTGAGGCTCCCCTTCCCAACACAATTGCTGAAGACAAAATGGGTGGTTAAGAAAGTTGATGGTGCATGGCTATCAAATAATATAAAGTCTAAGGCTGTAATGGCCTGAAGATAAACAAGAGGCCATCTAGCTGAGAAGCAAACAAAGCCCACATGGGAGAAGCACACTAGCCTGTGCAATCATGAGGTATGGATGGGATCACTTATCAGGCATCTAAAATTCAGAACAAAATCATACCCAATGTGAATGGGGGAGAGGGGCATGGAGACCCAAAGCCTATCTGTAGACAACTGGATATGTCCTTCCAGAAAATTGAAAACAATTTTCAAAGTTTTTTGCTTTTTGTTTTTGCTTAGATCCACAGTCAGTGCTCATAGAAAATAGAAGTCAGGAGATCAAAAATATGAGTTCTGTTAAATCTACGGCCCAGGGCCTCTTTAGGGGATTGAAAAACTAAGACGATGAGTAAGATGAGCCTGCCCCAAGCCATCTCAAGGAAGAGATGAGCCAGTCAGCATGCAGTGTAGCACCAATGAAACATATAGCTTTTCTCTAGTTCTTTAATATTTTCACCCCCACCCCACTACCATGACCTCAACTCTACCTTACATATCAATTAGATCAAAATATGTGTAAATAAGAGCCTGAAATACAGGGAATCCAGAATAATAAACCCCTCAGTGCCAATAATGAGAATAGATATAGCAGGAGGATAAGGAAAGGGTGGGGAGAGAAAGGGAGAATTGCTTACAAGGATCAACATATAATACCCTGTCAGGGGGATGAACAACAGAAAAGTGGGTGAAGGGTGACAGAGCACAATGTAAGATTTGAACATAATAATCTAAGACTTATCAAGAGCTCATGAGGGAGGGCAGGCAGAGGAGAGAAGGGGAGAAATGAAGAGCTGATATGAAGGGATCAAGAGAAAGAAAATGCTTGGAAAATGATGATGGCAGCATATGTACAAATGCGTTTGACACAACGAATCAATGCATGGATTGTAATCAGAGCTGTAGGAGTCCTCAATAAAAGTAGTTAATAATATACAGTTAAAAAAAATAACAACTCGTCGTAGTCAGATGAAGCAACCTTGCTTGGTGAAAGCAAGGAGGACTTGAAGCACTTGCTGATGAAGATCAAGGACTGGAGCTTTCAACTCACTATAAAGAAGATAACATTCCTACAAGTGGACCAAGGGGTAACAGCAGGAAAAATGGGGAAAAGGTTGCAATTTTCAAAGATTTTTTTTCTTTTTTGGCTTGGATCTACAATCAGTGCTCATGGAAGTACAAGTCAGGAGATCAAAACATGAGTTCTGTTAAATCTACTGCATAGAACCTCTTTACGGTATGGAAAAACAAAGATGTTGATGAAAGTGAGCCTGCCCCAAGTCATGGTACTTTTAATTGCCTATATGCATCTGAAAGTTACACATTGAATGAGGAAGACCAGAGAATTGCTCTTTATAATGGATGCATTATAAGGTGGTGCTGAAGAAGAATACTATGGGAAAAACTATGGAATGCCAAAGGACAAACTTCTCTGTTTTGGGAGAAGTAAGTCCAGAGTTCTCCTAGGAGACAAGGATGGAGAGACTGAATTTTGCATACTTTTGACATATATGAGGAAGAACACCATGTTTGGAAAAGTAGAGCCACAACAATGGACGCAAGCACAAGCGTGGGAGCAATTGTGGGAATGGTCAAGACCGAGCAGTGCTTAGTGCTGTTATAATGGGGTTGCTATGCTTTAGGACCCATTCAATGGCACCTAACAATGACATGGTTTCAGTTTTTGCAAATGTATTAATACCCACTGAAGCTGGTAACAATGCTAACAAATAGCATAGTATATGTGTTACTCTGGGTAGACTAGAGGAACAAATTTCATAGACACACATATGATATGGGGGAATGGTTTAGATACAAAAGGAATGGAACACTGAGAAAGCATCCCAACTCAGTCCAGTACAAAGTCACAAATCCGATATTAGCCCATAGTTCTGATACCAGTCTATAATGTCTGCTTCCAACTCGTGAAGTCATAGGTCAGTGGGTGCAGAATCCCAGTGTTAGCAGGGGTCTCCCCATGGCTCCTCATTTCTAGGGCTCAGGATCCATCAACAGCATCCAGTGGTGGCAGAAGCAATTCATCATTGGCAGGGGTCTCCACGTGGCTTCTCCAGCTTCAGAGGTCTGGTTTCATCAGGGTAAAGCCATGTGACTTCTCTGTTTCCTCAGATGCTGCCTTCTTGTCTTGTCCATGATTCATCATCTCTGAGACTAACTCCCAACAACTGGGGAGATAGATTCTTATCTCCAAGAGGGAAATATCGCGAGATTTCCCAGATATATCAGGAGAAAGCCATGACCACACAGAAGCCTCATTGGCTACTCAATTGCTATCTCTAGATTAATAGGCTAGACTCCACCCCTACATCTCAATCATAAAATTAACATAAGCATATGGCGGCCACATATATATATGAAAGCAGATAACTCAATCCCCTGCCATATGAATTATGTCCAAATATATTTCTTTAAAGCCCAATTATAATTGGTTTTGGCTTTTATTGCTGTTTAAACTGACTCATCTTTTTATTTCCCCACTTAGTGCCCACATTACTATCAACCCAGTTGTTCAGTTCAAATATCTATAAGCTGATACTTCATAGCTATACAGCCAACCTTCAAAAATGTCTACAAATTGCTCTAGTCCAAGATGCTAACAAGACTTTTGTACAGCTGCAGCAGCTTCCAAAATATCTTCTTAATTTATATTTTGCTTCCCTATCCCACCCAACCCCTAATGTTCAACTCCCTTTTACCACCCATAAGGCATTAACTGTTCACCCCTTTTCTCCTCTGACAATTTAAATGCTCTGCCACTAGCTCACACCTCTTATATTCCGTTACCTACAGATTTCACAGCCCACTCATCAAGCCCCCCTTTTAAATAATGTGTCAGAGGTATTGGACCAGACTTAGAGTCCACATCTGCAACTCAACTCATCTACCACCAGAGATTAAGATACCAACTAGTTTAAAAAAACCTAATATAAAATTTATTTCTGTTTCTTTGATCTTCTTGCATTACCTCTGCCACAAAAACCTCAACAATTACAGCAGCCCAAATCCACTCTATCTTATTGATATTTTACCTTGATCTCACTCTGAACGTCTCACTTAAAAAGTGCAATACTTGCTCAATAACAAATTCCAATCCTTCATTCTCCTGCAAAAACAAAATAGAACACATTCCAAGTCTGTTGCTGACAAGGTGATTCTGACTTAGATGACTCGATATGTTGCTGAGCAGACTGCTCCGTGGAGATGGCTGAGCTGGAATCTTTACAGAAATGCATCACCAGAATTTTCTTCTCCAACTCTGCTGAGTGGGTTTAAGTAGATAATTGTGAAACAGAAACATTTTATTCCATTCGTGGCCCTTCGGTGAATTCAAATCCCTTCTCTTTTTCAGGCTATCCCTCATGTGGCCATTCCTCTTCTCAGGTTTCATTAAGCCTCCTAGTTGCTGTAGGCTTACTTTCAAATCCATGTACAACTGCCATTGATTCCAGGCCCTCCATCCCTCGATGAAGGTGTTTATTTTCCTATTCACTTCATATTCCA
>PVJH01007215.1:0-87794 GCA_004026705.1 Nesogale talazaci
TCTTTGAATTACAGGTGTGCCTCCATTATACAATCTTTTCAAAATGTCTTGAGAACAAATCTCACCCTTAAAGGAGTGAGCTATGTATATATGGATGCCTCTTTCCAAATTTTCTTTGGTCGCCTTTCATCCCAGTCATTAAGCAAGTGTGTTTACATGTATTCGAAAAGACTTAGTTTTTCAACTCGGATTTTTCTTTTTTGGAGGGTTAATTTTTTGATGGGATGGAACAGCCATTTCCAGGAGCCCTGGTGGTGCTGTGGAGTAAGTGCCGGGCAGCGCTGAGGGTCAAGGGGAGGCCGTCCCCTCCTAGAAAGATGGACAGCCGTGGAAACCCGAAATAGGTTTGTTACGAATCAAAATCAACTTGATGGCGGCATTAAAAAAAAAACACCAAAACTATTCAACAATTACCTGTAACTTATTTATGGAGTGGTTTCCTCTGTTTTAATATGTAGGTTTCTGCCATTTTTTATTTTGCAGTAGGTACCAAAGGATGTCTCAGAATTTCTTTTTGACAGTCTTGGCTAGTCATTTTTGGAGAAGACGATATATTTAAACATTGTCATTGAAGTTCTGAAGCCATCTCTGCCTTTAGCTTGGGAACCAGTTTCTTGAGCGTCCTAGAGTGGAGGGCTATGAGGTGCTCTTAGACTGGGACACAGGTTGCCTGCTGGAAATTAGACATCCTTTGGACATGAGGCTGGCATAATAGATAAGCAATATGGTTGTTGACGGCTAGGTTTCTTCTTTATTGGACATCTATAAGAATTAAAATGTGACTAAAAATGGGATTTAGCTAGGTATTTTAAACTAAAAACAATAGTGTCTTGCTCCAATTAAGAATAGTAAACAGGCCCCAATACCGATTTAAATGAGATTAGGATTCTGTTCTCATTTCTCAATGTGAAAATTTATTCCCATATCAGCATTATTTTCTGTTTGGGGTTCTTAAGTACACGGAGGAAAAAGACGATATACTAGGTCACTTAGAGAGAAGTCTTCCAGTCTTCTAACTAAAGGAGTGGCGTTCCCAAGGCTCCAGAGATCCATTAGGACTAACAAAGGTATAGGGGAGGCTCTGTGATGATTTTCGTTTAGAAAATCACCTCAGTAATGTCAAGCCCTCCTTTAAGCCACATTAATCTTTTTAAATTTTCTTGAAAGCTATGTCTACTTTCAATTGATTAGGACCTCGATATGTTGAAGAAAAATGGGAATTGCAAAGGATGCTGAGAGTATGAGGTCTAATAAGTAACTTAGCACTCTGCTAAAGCAACTTTATATTGGTGAAGAGTTTGAATTTAAAATGAGTCAAAGGCCGTGGATTTAATACTGGTGTCATTTTAGAAAATAAAGGGAAATGTGAACATCCCTTCAGTGAAATTCTTCTGTTATTATCAGTCTGAAAATGTGCTCCTTGGATTAATTTCTCTTTAACTCAGACACTTAGTGCTCTGTATTAGTTAGCTGGGAGATCTTGAACTAGGTTGGCCAAATTCCCACTTCAGGTTGATGATGTGCACTTATATTTCCTGATGATGAGAACTTGACTCAGAATGATAATTCATTAGAATCTGGATAGGGCAAGTGGTTAACATGCTCAGATGTTCCAGTCTGCCCAGAAGCTCCTTGAAAGACAGCCCTGATGGTCTACATCCTAGAAACGTCTCACAGAAAATCCCACGGAGTACCATTCTAATCTGACACACATGGGGGTTGCTGAAACTGGGAATCAACAAATAATTAGCAACAAATTATAACCACTTTATTAAGGTTAAAGTAGTACCTGCTTCTCGGTGGTTACGTGATTTTAAAAGTAAACAGAAGGTAAATACGAGCATAACAGCTGCACATAGTTAATACGTTTAGAAATAAAAAAAGAGGTTATAGTGGAGTCAAAGTAAGTTACTATGCTGGCCACACGACTTGATCCGGTGCACTTGAAGTGATTTGGTGTTCGTGGAAGGCCCGGACTGCTCAGGAGAATCGCGAGGGTGCCGGGGCACTGGCCTCTTGAACTGGTGGAAATAGGGAAACACTGATTTTAAAATTTCAACTTTGTTTTCTCTCTTTCCAGGAAGGTTCTATTTTGCCTTCCTGATGCCCTCCATAACTTTTCCTTTCTTGCTTATTTTGAATTGCTTACTTGACGACTGTCTGCATTTGTCTGTTGTGGGAACAGATTCTGGGCAGACCTCAAGCAGAAACCCAGCAGAGTAGCGACGTTCCCTCTCTCATCTAGCATGGATCTCTGCAACAGTCATTGCTGCACACTTCTTGGGCACTGCACTTGGAGAGAACGATTTCAGGCTATTATAAGTAGGAATTGTTTGCCTAGCAAAATTTTTAGGCCAGGTGCGTGACATCAACTTTTTGGTTTTATTTTTATGACAAATTCAAGAAAGCTCAAAGTTTTGTTTTGTTTTTCCCCTTTCCACTACGAACCTGTGCCTCGGACAGGGTGTGTGGAATGAAAGCCCCACCCTACATGCTTTCCCAGCTCCCTTGCTGCACTGTCCAGCATATGAGACATTATGATTGAGTACTTGAAATATGGTTTGTGGGAATTAAGAGGTGCTGTTATGTTTAGGACATGCCAAATTTTGAAGACTTAGTCCCCTTTTGAAATACCAGTGATTTCTTTATTGATTACATGTTTAATGGTACCATTTTTAATATATAGAATGAAATGAAAACATGGCAGCTTCACCTTTTCTAACTTTCTGAGCATTTTATTGTGGTTTGGGTGTGAGTTTAAGAACAAATTCAACTTGGGTCCTTTTTGTTTCGTGATGCTACTTGCCCTTGTGTACACTTCCCATTACTCAAACTCCTTGTTTACTTTGGCCTATCTTTCCTGCCCCTTCCTGCCTTCTGAAATGTGTTTTGGGGCAGCTGCTGGCTTGGTCTCATGTGGTTAGTTGATCTGAGGAGCACATTCCTTGGTGTGGTATACATTTCGTTTGTTTTGTAGGTCTATTGAAAAGTGATCTCTTGTAGTAAGTTCAATTCCAGCTTTTAAAAGGATATCTAAGGGCCCTAGTCTCAAGGGCTCTGCCAGTTTCTATCAGATCTGCAAGAATGGTCCTTTTTTATGGTTTTGAATTGTGTTCTGCCATTTTTCTCCCGCTCCAACTAGGACTTTCTATTGTGATCCTGATCAGAGCAGCCGATACTGGTAGCCAGGCAACATCTAGTCCTCTGGACTCAGGGTAAGGAAGGTGGTGTTTTGTGTGGTGGTTCATTAGCCCTTCAGCTCTTTGATTTCTTCACTCTTCTTTTGTTCTGGATGGGAGGAAACCAATAGTTGTATGTCTTTAAAGTCCCCAGTCACTACTTAACCAAGTAGGATGCATAACACTGTCGCCGTGAACTTTGTTATACCAATTAACTTGTGTGTCTCCCAACACTGTGATCTGTGATCCTAAGCTTTGCGCATTCCCTCGTGATGTTTGGTTGTGGCTAAGAAGTTTGTGTGACTTTGTGTCTGTCCCGTACCCCTCCCCTGGTACGTCCTACTATATATTTGTAGCCCATACAAATGCATTTGTAGAGGCTCTTCCACACCTATGTAGACCATCCTACACCGGTTGAGCTTACATATTTATGTATCACTCAGAAATAACTGTTTGTTATTATTGTTATTATAAGGTTCTGTGTGTAATCGTACCTTTTGTTTACTGGCTGTTTATAATAGAGGAGCTGGATCTGGGTAGTGGCCACGCCTTTGAATGGTTGGCAGTTCTAAAGACTGACTGGGTTTTCTGTTCCTGTCAACATTGACAGTCTTGGAAGCCCAAGAAGGGTGGGGTGGAGGTGGAGGTTGGGGTGGGGGTGGGGTGGGGTGGGGTCACTGTAAGTCAGCATTGATGCACCGGTAGTGAGTTTTGAGTTTATAGCAGTGATCTCATACTTTTTAAAATGTGGTTATTGATGTGGAAAATTTTATGTTACATCTGTGGATCTCATATTTCTCTTGGACTAGGACTAGTCTAACATATTTCTTGAGCTTGCCATTTCCATACCATACTTATGGCTAATATCATAATTAGATGCTACCTATATTACTTGAAAAAAATAACTTGTAAATTTAGGTAAATTTGCATATAGCAGAATACAGATTTTTTTGTTTGTTTTTTTGGGGGCATCACTGCCCTTTGGTGGTGGGAGTAGGAGGCCCAGCCTTTGCTCCTGTGGAGCTGCTGCTGGATTTGAACCTCCAACCCCATGGGCCGCAGTCCCACGCACAACCACTATACCACCAGGGCTCAGCCCTAATAGTCTCTCTCTTATACACCCCTCCCCCCTACTATTAGTTAATGGGCTAAGAACCTTGAGGCTAACAGTTCAAAACCACCAACTTGCCACGAGAAGAAAGATCGCGCCCTGTAAGAGTTACCATCTCGGCACCCCAAGCAGCCGTTTTATTTATTCTGTCGTACAGGGTTATTACGAGTCGGAATTGTTTGGACGGCTATGAGATTACTTCTTGTTACTAAACTGTACCACATACAGTATTGTAGTCTATCGTTTCTCAGATTTTCACTTACAGATAATCACATAGATACTGATACTCGTGTAGAGTAACTGAATGATAAAAGGCCATCGTGCTGAAAAATTGAAAAGGGGTGTTCAGCTTAGGTCAACATCCACTTAAGCAATGGTGTCATCGAACAGAACTCTACTGTAAGGCGGAGACTGCAGTATATCCTTGCTCGCTTCGAAGTTCTTGCTGCCAGTGTCTGTCAGCAGTGCCTTCAGCTTCCTGATTTGTGTTCCTGTACCCCAGTGCATACATACTCCTGTCCCATTTGCTTTTTGGCTGTTTTCCAGGGTAACCTTAAATGGTAGGCTGAAAAAGCAGAGCAGTGAAACCCACCTAAGATTCTTAAATGCCAGAGGTGAGCCACCGTGCAAGTGTTTGGAGCCAGGGGCTTACCTGAGGTAAAAGCCTTTGGTTCAAGGTTTAAATGAAACTGCCTCCTAAACCATGGGTGTTTAAATAAAGTTTCCTCGACAGTGGCCCTTAGCACTTCTTTCAGTGTTCCTGTGTTCTTTCATGTGCACCTTGCTGCTAGTGCTTATGCATTGAGTGGCTAACTTCAAGGGCAGCAGTTTGAAACCATCCGCCGCTTTGTGGGAAAAAGATGAGGCTTTCCACTCCTGTAAAGAGTTACAATCCGGACCCACAGGCTCAGTTCTAACCTGTCCCATAGGGTTGCTGTTAGGGCGTCGACTTGAGCAGTGCCTTTGTTTGGTGTGATGGGATTTTGTCTGGAATTTCTTTGAGGGCAGGGACTGTACTGATTGATTGCAATTTTTTTTGGGAGGGGGCATCACTGCCCTCAGGTGGTGGGAGTAGGAGGCCCAGCCTTTGCTCCGTGGAGCTGGAATTGAACCTCCGTCCCAGTGGGCCGCAGTCCCGCACACAACCACTGTGCCACCGGGGCTTTCCGATTTCTATTTTTTTATACTCAGCATTCAGCCAGTATTTGTTGAATGAGTAGGTAGAAAGATGTCAAAAGCTACCTTAGTCAGGATTCACTTGCTTGGTAGCCAAATCCTGAGACAACCATGCTTCTCCCAGTAGTTTCCAGATTAAACTTCAGGGTTCATAATGTCGTTAGCTGTGATGGCAGATGAAGGCCTAAGAATTTGTATTGCTTACTGGTGATGAATCTCAGGCCTCTTTTTTATCAGCTTATTTAGATATTATACCAATGTATTCACACAAAGTGAATTGTGGAGTGAGCCGATGACCTGATGATCCGGGCGAGGGTTTTTTGGTGATGATGAATGCACAGAGCCATTCCCCTTGATGTCTCCCATCCCTCAAGTCTATCGTTAGGGCTGGTGTGAGAATTAAAGCTTCTGATCCCAGTTAGCTGAATGGAAAGTTGTGATAATCACGCCATGGTCTTCTCATTCTATTTCCAGCTACAGTAGTTGAAGGGATTTGGCCACAGTACATAGAAATAGATTCAGAGTGTTGATTTGGTAAGGCTGCCTATCTTGAAAATTGGTGAAATAGAGTGCAGAATTTAGGTTGGAGAGGGAATTAAGACAATGAATTTGATCATTGGTGGGGTTAGTTTTATTTTCATTCTGGTTTTTTGTAAAGAGCAATGTTTCCATTTGACCCAGTGAGGAATTCAAACTCCTGAAGATTACAATTCATTAAAATGGGTAGAAGATTAATATTTAGTCTGTCAAGATCAATACTGTCCCTCTCCTTTGCACTGTGTCAGAATAGCTTGTGAGGGCTGCTGAAGGGTAGTGGTGTGCGGCAGGACCCTCACATCACAGGGAAATGATTCAAAGGCAAACTGTCCTGCCCCCTCTGCTATCGACTTGCAAATTAGCATCTGGAATCTAATTAAACAAGCTTAATGAAAGTAGCAGCTGAATGCTGCTGGAAAAGACAATCAGCTCTCCCCCTCCTCTCTGATGCATGTTCTGTACTATTGAAGTTGGTCACCAAACACATCATATGAGCACAGTTAAAAAAATTAGCATTTATTTGAAGAATAGAAACTGTTTTTCATTTTGTTATGCATTTGGCATGCTCTGGTGTCCCATGAGAGCCATGCCACAGCAGATAGTGCACAATATTTATAAATCCATGACAGGCAATAATAGCAACTTGAAAAATTCTTTTGCTAGAATCTCAAGTTGAGAGCTGCCAAAAGCTGAGAGGATCAGATCTGCAGTGGCAGCTGCTGTGCCCTACAGTTAGAATTCTAGACTTTGAAGATGCTCAACTTAAAGAAACGAAGACTGCAGGCTTAGCCAATTTTTGCAGGTTTCTAGAGCTCTGGCTCTCTGCCTTTTGAAGATGAGTTGCTGAAGCTTCTACCACTGCCTGAGGCGTGCTAACACCAGCAGGCTCCCCCCCCCCCCCCCCCCCCGGCCCAAGTCTTAGTGTGTCTTCAGTTTTAAGTAGCACAGGCTTAGTCAGTGCCAACTGTGACGGTCCTTTCTCTGGGTGCAGTACTGCGGGATGAGCTCTTACCCTGTGAAGATAGATGGTGACGTATACAAGGGCCACTTCAGCTCCGTGATTTATGGAGTCATATTTCATCACTCGACAAGTGCTGGCCTCTAGAGAAGCCCTTATAGACTGCTAAGGATGTGAGCAGCTATCGCCCTAAAGGCTTGTGCTTACCTCACAAATGTGATGCCAAGTGCCTAGCTTCTGAGGAGACAGACTTAATCTGTCATTGCAGGCAGCTATAGATCCACCTTAAATAATGAAAGGATTGATAGCCACGATTGTGTTCTGACGGCAGATCTTAGAAGGAGCTGTAGGTTTAGTTAGCAGGAAGACGTTGGATTTGCATATTCAGTTTGCTTTGCAGATGGGCATTAGTGTGAGAGAGCTGCATTAATGTACCTTTAAAAATCTGTGGTATGGCACATAGCATGTTGGCAAAGGAAAACTAGGAGGGGGCTTCAAAAAGTTCATGGAAAAATGGAATGAAAGGTTAGTGGAATTTTTCCATGGACATTTTGAAACCCCATTTTGTAAGAGCCCGAGTGTAGGCATGGTCAGATGGAGAGAGAGGAATGGCAGTGAGCCAGCTTCCTCTCTCTACCCACAGCACCCGCGGTAAGACTCTGGGCAAGACATAGCCCAGACTACTCATCTGTAACATTGGTATCCAGGTGCCTGTCTTCAAATTGTTGAGATGATTAGATGTGGTCTGTAAAGCACTTTATGTTGCATTGTGCACAAAGTGACCTCTAAAATAAGGCCACTGCTTTTATTTTTTTTGTTAGTAGCAGGATACCAATATCACATAGCAACAACTAGCTGTGGTTATTTGTACTGGCATCAGGCTCAGTGATTTATAGCATAATGTAGATTTTATCCTTTTTTCCCCATCCGAAAAAAATCAGAGACAGACCTATGTAGTGGACATAATGACGGCAGATGAGGCCTGTTTAACACACTACACAGGCCACAGTGTTGATTTCCCCCCCCCCCCATTTATTTATTTACTTAGATCTTTTTATAGGGGGCTCATACAACTCTTACCTCAATCAATTCTATTTTATGCAAATCTATTGTATGCAAAGCACTTTTGTACATTTGTTAGTGTTGGCCTTTTTACCATAGGGGGGAAAGTATTGAAAATCCGGCAGTCTTAACTAGCTGATGCTTATTGACTGCTTATCCTATGCCAGACTCTCCTCTGACGGCTTTTTACACATCCTCTCACTGACTTTGCAGCCTTGTAATGCTTTGGTACTTTGTTATTCCCATTTTATAGAGAAGAAAATTAGGTCACAGAGAAGCTGAAAACCTTGCCTGAAGTCACACAGCTAGTAAATGATAGAGTGAAGGTTTTGAACCCTGGTCAGTAGGACTTTAGGAGTCTTCAAGTATAATCACTTCTGTCCTCTTTTCAAAGCCTGCCATTTTTGGACAACAGAGTGGGGAAAAACATCTTATTCCAGGTGAGCAGCAGTGGGTGCTGCTGGGGTGGCGAGATGTCTGTTCCCCCTCTCCCATGAGGCCTTGTGAGGATGGCAGAAAGCCAAGCAAGTGTCAGAGGAAATGTGTAACCCCCTTAGGTGAAGATCAGTGATCGGAGAGGACCCAGGCATAGATAGGTACAAGGAAGGAAATAAAGAGGTATTGGTAAATAGAAGAGTTACTTGGTTATGGGGTATATAGAATTCACTCTGGAATCTACATTTATTAGTATTTTAATCAATTAAGTCTTCTCCAACTCAGTCCTGTGTTTGTTCCCCTCCCACAATAAAAAAAGTTCTCAAATAATTCTTTGCAAAAGAGCTGTTTTTCTTTACATAGCTAATATTCAGATGGCACAGCTCTCCTCATATTTAGTAATGAGACCACGACATCTTTAAGTATTGGCGGATGGCATTTGTCCATTTGAGACAAGTCACGAATAGCTTAAACAAACAAACAAAAATAAGCAAGACTATCATATTTGAATAATGAGGTGTGCTTTTTTCCCCCCAACTGCCAAAACTTTTTAATCTTCGTCAACAATTGTTCTGTCCTCCGTCTTATTTAGGCTGCATCTGTGCGACTCTGAGCTCAGGAGCCCTGACAAGCGGCATATGAATTCTGTATTCATTAGTGATCTTGATCCAAATGCCTCTGTCCCTGCCACAGGGGCTCAGGTGTGGAAGCTGCTGGCTAATCCCACCAGCTGACATTCAGAGGTTTAATGACTCCATAGGAAGGTGACCACTCGCTGGGAGGTTTGCTGGCGGAACCCACACAACAGACAATGGAGATCAAGGAAGACTATCAGTGTTTAGCCGAAGCACCTTTCTGTGTTAACTCGAACCCTGTTGGCATCAAACAGTGTTTTAAGCAAATGCAAAAATTAAAAAAAAAAAAAAAAAAGCTGACCTTCGCTCACTACCATAAACAATAGTTTCCGTCTGTATTGATGCTGTTTAAGACTGGTTTTCTTGTAGCACTTTAATAGGTGTCAGCTTAATGAGCTGAATCTGACTCACTTCCCGGGATTTGAGATTTTGAGGTTATGTTTGTCTAGTTGTTACATCTGTTTAGGTATCTGGTAGACCTGGGAAATGCACAGAGTGAAAACTATCTTTTAATAAGAACTCTTACGGATTTATCCAGGTATTTTTGTTTATTTTGTTCACTAGCTTTTAATAAAGTACTTTTAGAACATGAGTTCTTTGACTTGTGACATGCCACTAGATGTCTGGCTCTTTTTAGGCCCCCTATTGTTGGTTGGCATGCAAAGTAGAAGGAATCCTGGTGGCACAGTGGGTTAAAACAACACGCTGCTAACTGAGAGGTCAGTGATTTGAAGCTGCTAGCTGCTCCACAAGAGAAAGATGTGGCAGACTGCTCCCAGAAAGATCTGTAACCTAGGAAACTCTATGGAGCAGTTAGGTTCTGTTTTATAGGGTCGATACTTGTTGGAATTGACTTGTAGCTAGTCTTTCACAATACTTATACTTATTCAGTTAGTGTGCTGAACAGATAATCCAAGAAACTAGACGGCCTGTAGAGGAATACAAGATCAGGAATACAACATCAGAACGGAAGGAAGACAACTCTGCAGACAATATGGCCTTCCTAATTAAAAGTGAAGATGACTTAAAGCGTTTAGTGGTGAAAATCCAAGACTACAGCCCGTTGTGTGGATTATGCCTCATTGTAGGACACAAATCCTCACAACTGGACCAGTTGACATCGTGATGAATGGAAACAATATTACAGCTGTCAAGAGATTCATTTTACCTGAATCTACAATCAACACCCATGGAAGCAGTAGCCAGGAAACCATTTGACATAGTGCTTTGGACAAATCTGTAAAAGATTTCGCTAATGTGTTAAAAAGCAAAATGTCACTTTGAGGACTAAGGTGCACCTGACTCGAGCCATGATATTTTCAGTTGCCTCTTAAGAGGGGCACTCCTCCCCCAGCCCCCAAACTGGAACTTGTTTGCAAAACTGTAAAAAGTTTTTTACAAGACAGCCTTATCGCCTTCAAAGTACTCACCGTTACACTTAATACATTTGCCAACTCTGATCCCATTGTTGGGGACATGTTTTCAAACTCAACCACTTGTGCACTTGAGTTTTTCCCATAGCATTGACCTTGTAAGCTGTGTCCAACGTCGCGATAGTTTTGGTGCATTAACATGTCACAATAGTTCTGGTGTATTTTCCCCCTGAGCTGGAAATAAAATTTCCCAGTAGCCCCTGTTCTCTTAAATCAGCCATCACACACAAAACAATGAGGTTCAAGCAAAACTGCCTTTACTGAAAACTTCACTGTGACCAGAAAGAACCTTCCTAGGCGACTCTACTGGGCGCAGTCACTCAGCTAGTTGTTCTGAGCTTTCCTAGCAGGAAAGACACGTACTACCAAAGCTTCACCCAGTGCAATTCCGGCACTTTTGGGGGTAGCCCCTCATATGCATGCAATAACAAGCCCATGAACAAGGAAAAACCAAACAGTGATAAATACCATTGAGTGATGGTGTTGGTGGAGAATATGTGGAAGTCTGGTGGCGAAGTGGTTACACATCAGGTCACTCGTCATGAGGTCAGTAGTCTGAAGTCACAGCCACTGCTCAGGAGAGAGATGAGGCTTCCTACTCCTGTGAAGCCTTACAGCCATGGAAACCCATAGCGGCTGTTCTACCCGACCCTGTAGGGTCACTCTGAGTAAGAATTGACTTGATGGCAGTGAGTTTGATTTGGTCAGGCAAATGACAGATTGTCTTGGAAAAGGTATGGCCACAATGCGCCGTAGAAGCCAGGATGGCAAGATTTTTGTCTCGTTTACTTTGATATCAATCAGGAAGGACCAGTATGTGGGGGAGGACATGATGCTTGGTAAAGCAGAGGATCACTGGAAAAGAGGAAGACCATCTACGAAATGGATTGGCCCCATGGCTGCCACACTGGCCTCAAACAGCAGCGGTTATGAGAATGCTGCCGGACCAGACGGCACTGTGTCCTATTGTGCATAGGACCACGGAGTCAGAACCAACTCAGTGGCCACCTAGCAACAATTCTAAAACAGTTAGGCGTTATTATTTTACAATAGATTCATTCAGACCTTTTTTAAAAAGTCATCTTATGGGGGCTTGTACAACTCTTATCACACTCCATATCTGCATCCATTGTATGTCAAGCACATTTGTACATTTGTTGCCCTCGTCACTCTCAAAACATTTGTTTTCTACTTAAGCCCTTGGTATCAGCTCATTTCCCCCCTCCCACCCTTCTCCCTCAGGAATAATTTATAAATTATTATTATTTTGTTGTATCTTCTACTGTCCGACGTCTCCCTTCACCCACTTCCCTGTTGTCCATACCCCAGGGAGGAGTTTATATTTAGGTCCTTATAATCGGTTTCCCCTTTCTACCCCACCTTCTCTCCACACTCCTGGTATCACCACTCTCACCACGGGTCTTCAAGGGATCACCTGTTCTGGATTCCCTATGTCTCCAATCCCCATTTGTACCAGTGTACATCCTCTGGTCTAGCCGGATTTGTAAGGTAGAATTAAGATCGTGATAGTGGGGCGGGGCGGGGTGGGGGAAAGGCATTTAAGAACTAGGGGAAAGTCATAGTTTCATCATTGCTACCCTGCATCTTGACTGACTCCTCTCTCCCGCAACCCTTCTGTCCTGTTACCTACAGATGGGTTTTGGATTCCCAATCTGTACTCCCCTCATTCACAATGATATAATTTTTTGTTCTTTGATGCCTGATAGCTGCTCATAGTCACACAGGCTGGTGTGATTCTTCCATGCGAGTTTTGTTGCTTCTCAGGTAGATGGCCACTTGTTTATTTCAAGCCTTTAAGACCCCAGATGCTATATCTTTTGATAGCTTTCTTTACCACATTTGCTTGTGCACACATTTGTCTTCAGCGATCATATCAGGAAGTTGGGCACACAGTGATAGAGTATTTTGTTCTTTGATGCCAGATACCTGATCCGTGTGACCCCTCGTGGTGACACAGGGTGGTGTGCTTCTCCCATGTGGGCTTTGTTGCTTCTGAGCCAGACGGCTGCTTGTTTACCATTCAGATCTTTTCCACATACCTTAATCACATGTTTAAGGTGTGCACTTTTGTGGATTTGAGTATAATTAGAGTTGAGTAACTATCACTACAGTCAATTTTAGAACATTCTCATGCCTCCGAAAATAAAATCTTACACCTCGCAACACTGATCTAGTCTGTCTCTTTAGACGTAGCTACTCTGGACAGGTCATATAAATGGTATCATCCAAGACGTGGCCTTTAGCGTGTGGCTTCTTTCACGTTACATCGTGTTTTCAAGATGCATTCACGCTGTAGCATGCATCAGCTTTGTCCTTTTTTTATGGCCACCATTCCATTGGATGCACGTATCACATTTCACTTAGACATTCACAGTTGATGGGTGTTGGGGTTGCCTGTGGTGAAGAACACATGCAGGTTTCTGTGGAGACAGACACCTTAATTTTGGATTGGAATGTCTGGCTTACAGAATGTGGTAGTTCTAGGTGGGACCTTGTGAGAGCTGCCACGTTGCTGTCCGGAGCAGCCGGGCTCCCACCAAGGGCCTCCGAGCCTTCCTATTGCACTGCAACCTCTCGTGCTTTTTTTTCCTAAGTTAAAAATAGATATTTTTAATATTTCCTTCTCTCTGGATATGATGTGGTATCTGCTTGTGGCTCTGATGGACTCCGTATTCCTTAAGAACTAAGAAACTGTGGAAATGTGTGGATTGAAGTACTTAGCGACTCTTTTTGCAGATGGATCTGGGCAGTAACTCATTCTTTGGTTGAGAGGCTGGCTTGAAGAATTACCTGTTAAGTCTTTAGATGACGACACACTGTTGTTGGTTAATGCTTCCTGCCAGAGTCAAGTATTTCCAGTTGGCTCCCATTTAAAAACTGAGTTTGTTTTGAATTTGAGCTTGCTGGTGGGCCAACTTTAGAGAGGCAGAAAGGACCTTGTTTTAAGGTTACTCTTTTGGGTTTTCTTGCTCACATTTTGATTTCGTGCTATTTTGTATAGCAAAAGGAAGTTTTCTTTGGTTCTTCACCTGATGACGTAAGTGGCCTTTGCTTCCTACCACAGAGTTTGAAATGCTGGATGTAATTGCGTCTCCAGCTTTGATTCTCTAGTACTTGTTCGTCCTCTCTGAATTGGAAATGGCCACTCGGAAGCCCGTTTCTGGCGTGGAGTCTGTGTCTTCCTTGTTGTGATGGCTTTAGAATCCCAGTTTGTGTTGGTGGCTAGTTACCCATGCTCCCTCTCTCTTCTGGCCTGTCTTTGATAAGAGTTTCAGTTTAAATGTTTGGCAGCACGTAAAGGGGATTTTTGACTCTGGTCATTTAGTGTCAAGAACCAGAAGGCTGAATGAGAGGAGGTGATGGTGGAAAATCACACCATAATTTCCAACTATATGCGACTGGATTCCTTTGGGCCACCCAGCCTCTGGAGCATGAGAATGAACAAATCTTACAAAAATGATGCTGCTAAGGTTTGGAGGTCTCTGTTTGGGGAAGAGAGGAACCCTTCTTTTCTCATGAAGACTCAGTCTCGGAAACCCCAAGGGCACGTCTTCCCTGTCTTGGGGTGATGGGGGGTGGGGGGTGAGGGGTCGGGGGAGGCTCTGACTTGAATCCACTCGATGGCAGTGAGTTTGTTATGATTCAAGAGAGTCGTGAAATCTTTTTATTCTAAAAAACAATATACAGAGAGTTCTTTGGTCTTGTGCAAAACATGTCCCTTGCCTTCTACTTGCTTTGTAAACTATGAACTTCATTTTCTTACGTCATCAATATGTACTCAATCCGTATACACAGTCTCTAATTCAGTCCCACGTGGGTGCTGGATGTCCGGTGGTGGTGGCGGCGGCGGAGACGTGGGTGACAGGTTGGGCTGCTGACCACAAGGCCGGTAGTTCCTAAATGACAGAGGCTCATGAAGAATTACAGTCTCAAACCCAGAGGGGCAGTTTTACCCTGTCCTATAGGATCTCTGTGAACCTGCATCGAGTTGATGGCAGTGCGATTTTTCGGGAAGTGCTAGACCCCACACTTGGTACTCCAGTCCATGGATAGCTTTGAAAGAGGCCATTGTGTACAACAGCAGAATCTTTATAGAGCTAATGGCAAAGTGGGTTGAAAAAGTGTTCTTTTATGTTGTAGTAGATAGGTAATTGTTTATGATGCATTTCTTTGGAGCAGGTGTTCCATTTGAAATATTTTTGGCTTATGTATTTCCTATAATTATGAAATGTAGGGAAATAAATACTCTGGAAATATTTCACAAGCTACATGGCTTGCTGCACCTGTGGCAGAGATTCTTCCATCAAAGAAACGAGCAGTAGATTCAAGATAAAGCTAAGGAGAGTGAATGTTTGTGGCTTTCAACTGTGCAGGAATTTAAAAGTTGATATTATTGCTAAGAAAATGTCCTATGGTGTGATTTCAAAGAGAAAATGTACTCATTTGATCTCAAATGGAATTGCCTTTTGCTACCGTGAGCGCAAGAGCCATGATTGGAGGCCCTACACTCACTCCTTCATTTAGGCTCTTCTCGTTACTCAAGCCACGGAAGTCCAAGGTTGGAATGTCCTAAGCTCTTTGGAAAAAGAAATGAAAGAACGTCTTTTATTCACTCATCTTAACCCATTCCAGAAGTCCATTTGAATAATGTAAAAAATTTTAAGTACTTATGGAGCAGTGTCTTTTAGGGAGAGGGGAACATGAAATTTACTGTCAGAAGGAAGAATCTGTATCACACGTCCAAGACGTTTGCTGTAGTTTGAGAAGGGCGAG
Organism: Nesogale talazaci; assembly: GCA_004026705.1. Lineage (NCBI taxonomy): Eukaryota > Metazoa > Chordata > Mammalia > Afrosoricida > Tenrecidae > Nesogale > Nesogale talazaci. Next base: position 15,321 of record PVJH01007215.1, read on the forward strand.
CTCTTGAACAGTGGACTTCCCCTTACCTTGTATAGGCTAGAGAAATAGAAGAAGTGAAATATAGGCCTGAGTGTTACTGGGTGGTAGCTTAGAATCTTATAAGTTTTGCCTTGGCAGGTAATTTGGCATAAATTGTTAATGTAAATCTGGGTTGGTGGTGAAGACGTTATTTTAGTAAAAAAGATAAACTGCTGATTAATTCAGCATAGAACTCAATTACAAATTGAAAGTGTCTCTGCGGGACTCCTGGACCCTAAAGACAGCAGATGTTGAATTGATACTCCAGCATATTTCACAGTCGTATGAAATATTAACATGGTTTATTATACTTGTGTGGTGTTCGCGATCAGAAAGGGGGAGGTGGGGGGCATGTGGGTGTGCAAAACAGCCACACATTACAGATTCGCTAATAGACACTAAAGTGTGCTTAAGAATTTTAGGGAAGTTTTTTTCAGTTTTTTTCTTTTTAATCAAATAGCTCTGTGGAAAAATTAAGTTTAAAATAACATTTGGGGCTAAACATTTCAATGTGATACCTGTGTAGGTTTACATTGTACATGTAAATGAACATAAAATAAAAACCACAAACTTCCTAACGTGATGCATTTAAATATTAAGTGAGACCACTGCCAAGAAGAACCGAGGAACCTGTGGGCTCCAACTGTATGTATTTCATTGAGTTAACAGCTTTTGACCTTGAAAAAATGTAAATGGTTGTTCTACTATTTTTGACAATGAGATATATTGTCACTTTAAAATGCCCCTGTAATTTGCCTAAGTAGAAATTTTGTTTTTAGCCCCCGCAAAGCCTTGCAGTTTTCATGCAGCTGTATCAGTTCATTGAGGGTGGGGGTGGGGGCTGCACAGGTACTGGATATGTCAGCAAGTTTTATATATTAGAATATCTAAATAAATAGAACTGCCAAGATTTGAAGGAATTGGAAATTATTCAGTGCAGAAGGATGAGACTAAAGTTGGCATACATTTCAGAGTTATTATTGCTTTTATGACACTAAATTAATTATTAATTAGGAGTAAGTACACATATCATTCCATAGTTCAGTCACACCAAGAACCTTCTTTTTCTTTCTGAACTCTGATGACAATGGGCTCTCCTTTACTACCCTCCCCCACCACCGTCACCACTGTACTTCCTGTCCCCCACAGTCCTCATGCTACTTGCTGTCTCTGTAGTTTCATTGGTCCTTGGTTGCATATACTAAAAAGTAGAACAACATATAACAAAACTTCAAGACTGTGACCTCCAGTGATATAACACCTTGGAGATATACCTTAATATTGAACTAGCAAAAACAAACAAAAATACAGAAAATGTTGAAAACCAGTTCCTGTCCAGAGTGCATCAGGTTGGGAATCCACTGACAGTTTCAATTGTTCACGTCAGATTTATGCCTTTGATAGTTATTCTACACTCATCCTTCCAATGCCCTCTGTTTGGGCTAACCCCTTTGCTCCACCCTTCAGTTGTGGATTGAGGGAGCTAACCGGCAGCTCGCTTCCTAGGTAGTTCCCACAAATGAATCTTGGTCTCTTGCTGGATGACAATAAGTTTTGATACATGGCGGCCTATATTAAGTGTAAATTTTATAAGCCAAATCAGAAGCTTTTAAAATAGCCAAATGATTGTGATTAAAATGAATAAACTCTAGATTCTTCTGTTGTGGAGGCTTAAAACAATTTGTTCTCCTTTTAAAAACTCCTAGAATACATCAGGATTGGTAAAGGCAAAAGGGCAGAGGCAAACGTGTCTTGGTACCCAGCTCCCAGAAGAACATCTTCTTTGTCAGTGTTGGAATTGCTGCCACAAGAGGCTTTGTCGACTAGATTGATTGGGTGTGGTTGCTCCAAGGCCCTGGTGGCTGGGCTCGCATCCCATTTGCCTGTGTTTTATTGATCTTTATGCCTATGTACCAACCTTTATTCCTAGTTATATACACACAGAAATGAGAAATAGCTTCCTTCTCTGAGACATCCACAGCTTAGTAGGAGTGGAGAGGTGGAATCTAATTGGGGGACTTTGAGATCACCTCAGAGAGCAAGTGGCTCCCCCAAAGACTTTTTGTCTTGATGCTTGGGAAGGGTTAGGACCAGGACACTGAGGAGTGGAGACCATTCCAAGTGAGGAGGCAGGTGGGATCCTGCCTGGACTTTCTCTCAGTTGTGTCGTCCCGGAAGTTTGGACAGCTAAAACATACTTTGAGAGGGGAAAGAGATAGCCCAGTGTCTAAAGTTATCTGGGTGGCCATTTCCTGAGTTGGTGTGGCCCTTTAATTATCATTTGCTCATCAGTGTGGGATAAGGCTGGAGCTTAGCTTTCCTGTCCCGGCGTGTGAATATTTAGTTTAGAAAGCTGCCACGTTCCATTAGAGGTGGTTGTGTTTCAGCAGTGGGTGCAGAAGCTGTGTAGACTTTTCAAATGTCCTTTGAGATTTACGTTGCAGTGTAATTGGGAGATGCTGGTACTTAGTGTGTTGTGCATGGCAGAATGTGAGATTACCTGCTGTAATGAGACCCCAGCAGCATACCTCAGGAAGGTAGTTAAAGTTTTAACCTTAACGGATAATGTTACTCGTGGGTTTCTGTGAGGTAATTTATACCACTCTCCACTAACCCTGGAATTGTGCAAAACCAGAAAAATTTAAAATTATGTGAAGTTGTGTGAAACAGATTTTAAATTCCACCAAGTAGTTCCATGGTAGGTGCACTGTAGTTGTCTGCACTACTGGCATACAGCTCATCTGAAACCAGAAGGAGCGACATGCACAACAGTGATTTCAAAATAGTAGACCAGAAGGACTCAAGGAGGACACATTTTCTTTAGCTTCTTTTAGCTCTGCTCAGTTGAATGGGGATCCTGGAGGGCTGAAAATGGCATGATAGAAAGGACAGGCATGACTTTGAAGATGTCTGGGTTTCTCTCTTGGCGAGTGGTAACCTCTGTAGCCCAGTTTGTAAAACAGAAAAACTCACTTGTAAAATGAGCTATTAGGACTTCGTTAGTAAATTTCCTGATAGGATGATTAACAAAATGATTCAAAATGATGCTTTCTTATCCTCTGTCCCATTGACATTTTATTTTAATTAATCATTTTATTGGGTGCTCGTACAGCTCTTGTAATGACTCATACATCAGTTGTATCGGGCACATTTGTACATATGTTGCATCATCATTTCCAAACTCTCTTTCTTTCTTCTTGAGCCCTTGGTACCAGTTCTTCTTCCCCCACCTCCCTCCGCCCTCCCCCTCCCCCTCCCATCCCCACCTGCCAATCGACATTATAAAAGAAAATCAAAATGCACTAGCACTTTCTTGATCAATTTTATTTAAAATTATAATCACAAATAGCCCGATGTGAAACTTATATAAAATGTTACAAATCCGGCTGGATCAGAGGATAGGAACTGGAAACAGGGAATCCAAGACAAGAACCCCTCAGGACCAGTGGTGAGAAGGGTGGTAGTGGGAGGCCGGAGGGAAGGTGGGGTAGAAAGGGAGAGCAGATTGCAAGCATCTACATAGAACCTCCTCCCTGGGGTTGGGGGTGGACAGTGGAGAAGTGGGTGAAGGGAGATGACAGAAAGTGTAAGTTATGACAAAAATAATAATTTCTAAATTATTTAAGGGGTCATGGGGGAGAGGGGAGCAGAGACGGGAAAAATGAGTGGATAGCAGGGTCTCAAGTAGAAAGCGGGGATTTTGAAAACGACGAGGGAAAGAAATGTACACATGTGTTTGACACGATGGATGTGTGCATGGTTTGTGATAAGAGTTGTACCTGCCCCCAATAAGATAATTCACTGATAATAAAGAAATGTTACCTTCTGAAGTGACATAAGAGGTCAAAAAGATGTGGACACTTCTGTTCGCTTAAAGATGATGGTTACATAGTGGTAGTTGTTGGTGACACTTGGCTGTCAGTTTGTCAATACTGGGGGGGGGGGATGCTTGCTTCTTGCTCTGTAGTATTTCAAGCACAAGTTTCAACAGGAGTTATAGACTAGGACTAGAAAGAAAGGGCTGTTTCTGTCGAAATCATACCATGTCCTGTTGTGCTCCACAACGTTTTCATTGGCTGATTTTCAGGTGTAGACCACCAGAATGTTCTTCTTGGGCCTTCAGGTGGAGTAGAGGGCCAGTGAGGGAGAGGCTGGTCCTTTGTGAGTTGGTTTGGCACAATAGCTGAAACACTGGACTTGAATATGCCAGCCATTCTCACGAGATGATGCAGGACTGTGCAGCATTTCATTCATTGCGGTCTACACAAAAGCTCACCCTAACCCATTCATACTTATGGTAGAGAACACCACATTTAGGAAAATGTAGGTATTTGAACATTGTACCGGTACAGTGAATTTGATATATTTTTGCTTTGGCATTTGAGAAGTATCAAGAGGCTCGGTAAAGTTAATAGAACATGGAATGGAAAGATAATGGCATTTTCCCGCAGTCTGTTCGAAGCCCTCCTATATAAAAGCTCTTCAAGAATTCCTCAGGAAGTCATTAATTTTCCAAATCCAAGCCGACTGCCTTTGAGTAGATTCTGACTCAGCAATGGTGCAAGATTGAGTAGAACTTTCCCTTAAGATTTCCAAGATGGTAAATTTTCGTGGCAGCAGCCGGCATCATCTTTCTCCTCCAGGTGGGTTTGAACTGATGCCCTTTGGTTACCAGCCCAGCCAGGTAACCTTTCTTTCTTTTTTTTTTTTTGGGGGGGTGGGGGGCATCACTGCTCTCCGGTGGTGGGAGTAGGAGGCCCAGCCCCACCGCTGGAATTGAACCTCCGTCCCAGTGGGCCGCAGTCCCGCGTGCAACCACTACGCCACCGGGGCTCAGCCCCTTAACAGTATTTCTAATGCTTTCATAATCTGATTGCACATTTAATAGATGGCAATAACATAAGTTATTTTTAAAAATTTCAGTGTGTGTAAACGGCTTTTATATACACTGGGAAATAAAAATTGTGGCTTGCTTTATTGTGATATGCACTGTTACAATGATCTAGACCTAAATCTATCTCTGAGGTATGCCAGCATTTACTGTGGTGAGTTTTAGAGGTGAACTTCTGAATCTTTTCATGACTGAATGCTTTTATGTTTTGAGTTGTTTTTGTGATATTATGCTTTTAGTAATGGAATGCATGCTGAAATCAGAAAAAAACTTTTTGAGGTAGTGGATTTTAATATAATTTTGTTTTAACACATACGGCTCAAGTGGACTCATGATAGGTTTGATTTAGTGGCATAAGGCCTGTTTTTCCAGCGTCAAGCAGAGATACAGGTTTCTGTCAGGCACAAGCAGCACTTAGAAGCTGCTTCCTAAGAAGCCTCAGAGGTTGAAAATGTTGGTGGGAAATCTAGGTCTCATGGGTCATGAAAGGGCTCAAAACATAAACCCAAGAGTGATTTTTCAATTACATCTAGTAATTAAGGGCTAGACAAAGCATCATTATTTTGGGTAGTGAAGTGTTTGGAAATTGTTTCCATTTTCAGGTGAAAAAAAAAGCAAGACATGGACTTAAGGAATCTTTGACCTGTGGGTTATGACCCCTTTGGGCGTCGAACAAACCTTTCATAGGGGTCACCCAATACATAACAGTAGCAAAATTACAGTTATGAAGTAGCAACGAAAATAATTTTATGGTTGGGGTGGGGGGCGGCCACCACCACATGAGGAACTGCATGAAAGGGTCACGGCATTGGGAAGGTTGAGAAGCACCGCTTTAACCTGTTGAGTTTCAGGCCTTCTCCTTGTTGGCTGTATGCTTTTGAGCTAACTTTTTCTCTCCCTGGGCCTTAGCTCACTGGATTGGTAAACGAGGCTAAGCGTGGTGGCCACATTCAGGGATTGCTTACAGAGTCCGTGGAGCAGTGTTTTTTGGTACATTGCCCGCACACCTGACTTGGGAGCTGTCTCATTGCCGCCTTTTACAGTGTAGTTTCTAGTGAGATGTAGAAGTGCAGAGGTGCTCCGTAGCAGACTCACTGATACGGCCGTGCTTCTGTATGGAAGTGCTCACACCCAGAAGAGGGTATTGTGGTTTGGTTGGATTTTATTTGCAACATAGCAGTTAATTACATAACGCATTTGCTTTGCTTTGCATCGTTACTAGCAGTCGGCCATCACGTTAGTCGTTCTGAAAGTTCAGCTTTCACGTGGACGGTAAGCTGTGTGAGCAGTAGCGAAGGGGCTGTCACACAGCTACCACAAATGGATGCTTTAACAGATAGCAGCTTATTTGCTCACAGTTTAGAGGAGTCTAGAAGTCCAAACTCAGGGTGCTGGCTCTCGGTGAAGACTGTGTCTTTGACGGCTCTGCGGGAAGGTCCTTGTCTTTTCAGGTTCTCTGGTGCATTTTTCTGTGGAGATTTCCGTGTGTCCAGCATCTCTTACTCTACCTCTCTTCTACTCATTTTATCCTTTTATAAAAATAAATTTGTTTATTTTCAATTGGGAGTTAATACATATTTCAGTCCATAGTCCAGTGACGTCAAGCAGTGTTGTACAATTGCTACCACAATTAGTTTGCCCCAAATCTTTTTTCTAATATCTCAGAAAGGTTGACTCAAGGCACCCCTGACACCTTGTTAACCTAACCCACTCTTGCGTAGGATTTAGCCACGGACGTAGAGGTTAGGATTTGCAACACATTCTGAGGGGACATGATTTGATTCATAACAAATGTAGAGTGATCATGTTAGCTACCAGGCACTGAGCTTACAGCTCAAAGCGCTGCCCGACTTGACTGCCACCATCGCAGGGCTCCTAAGTAACAGAGTCGAAGTCCGACCTGGGTCTTCATTCTCTGCCCTCAGCGCACCGTCACTATAATCAAGATGGTGAGTATCCCTGTATCCATTATCCCCCAGTTTCCTTAGGCCTTTAGTCCTCCTCCTCCTCCTCTTAAACCTCAGGAAATGGTTTGTTGAATGGTCTCTTGTGCCTGGGGTCCCAGAAGAAGGTGGTCAGCCTTAGGGAGAAGTAACCTGCACCAGTGGCCTGTCCTGCTCCCTCTCCCCATCTAGGCAGCCGCTCGCTTCAGTTGAACCTGTGCACTTGTCCATCCACAGGACCTTTCCTGGCATGTGGGCAGGCTCTCTCTCACTCCTTCTGCCCATCCATCCTTCTGCTCTTGTGACCTTCTCTTCTGGCCACCACACTCCGTGCCAAGTACCGGCAGGTGTTCTCACAGAGTCTTGCATATGTTGTGTCAGCCTAGCCTAATTACAGAACAACCTGAGCACACACGTTCACTGACTCCACCTTTATTTTGTTTCTTTTTTCGTGACCCCCTTATGGTACCTACTGCAGAAGCTTGCCGGTATCTAGAAAATAGAATTAAGTTATTCCCCGCCCCCCCCCCCCCCCCCCCCCCCCCCCCCCCCCAAAAGAGCTGTCAGAAGCTTACAAAGACTTTTCTTTGAAGGCCAGGTTCTCTTGGAGAGAATGAACAGTCCCTGTCCATGGCCGATGCGAGAAGTTCGATGGCACCTTCTGCCTCTCTCTCGCCTGCACTTCCAGTCCTGCTTGTGGTCTATCCCTGTCTCAGCCTGTTCCCTCCTCCCTATCCCTGCCACCTATCCTTCTGAGGCTATTAGAACCACAAGTCTAAAAGCACAGTTGCACAGTGTCATTGTCCATGGCCTCCCACTGGTGAGCTGGAAGGGCTGGCTCTGCAGGGCCCTGTCAACACCACTAGCCTTCCCAGAGGCCATCATGGCTTCAGCTACATTTCACTCCTCAGGTTTTATGACTTTATTCTGGCTATTTCTTCTACTGTTTGGCTACTGTTTACTCTCAGGACTCGACCCATCCCTTGCATCATACGGAACTGTAGTCATTCCTTCGCTGGCCTGTTATTGCCTGTTTCCTCACTGGACGGCACATTTGGCAGAAGCTGGGGCTCAGCTTAGGCTGCAGCCTAGAGGGGTAGTGGGTAGTACAGTGCGTTAGAGAGTAGCAGCTTCAGGGCATTAGTAAGTGCTTGCCCGGTCTAGTCAGGGCATTCATGCAGGGACTTTGTGTCCTTTGAAATGTGCTTCATTGGTGGTCATGTTTTGCACTTCTAGAACAAGGTGGTCTGTAATGCTTTGGATTTCATCCCTGCCCTTGCTAATCCTCCAAGGCTATAGAAGCATGATGGTGTCACAGAACACGGTTCCTTGAATAGCTGCCCCTCCCTGGCCTCCTGATTAGTGGCACATAGGCTTGGTGTGAACATGGCTCTTCTGCCCATCTCAGCCGCTGGCTTGTCTCTGCCACTGCTGACAGGACCGAATTTCCAGTTATAACTTCCTTTTTTCATCCTGGGAAGCCCTTGTGCTGCCAGCTTTTTAATCTTCGTTTTCACCCAGGAACCAGTTCACTCCCTTCTGTCCCCCTTTCTTTCCAAGAGGTGGCCCTTTCAGCGTCTCTGGTAATTTATTAGCAGAGTCATTGCGGGTCGTATTGTTTTATGGAGAAAGAGAAATATTAAGATCTTATTAGCATCTGCGGCAGCTTGGTTTTTGCTTTGAGGATTTGTGAGCTGATTCCTCACTTTCTTTAAAACCAGTCTTTCTTGCCCCCTCCCCCCTTTCTGATTACATTTAATTCGATGCAGCATTGGAAATATGTATTTGTATACACATATGCTGTGAACACGGATTTCTTCTTCTTGTGGAAAGCAATATGTTCTTGGCTTTTTGGTCCTTTTCCCTCTGGAAGCTTAGGTATTTCTTTCATTTGCTATCACAGAATCCAGCAGAACCACTTGCCTGCCGCCGATTGTCCTGATGGTGGGCTAGGAAAGGGGAGGTTTTATGCTGCGCATGTGCCTCTGGGTTCTGAGGGCCTCAGTTTCTCATCTGTACAGCCGGGGCTAAGAGGTGATCGGTCACATCACGTGAGTAGCATCGGTGTCTGGCTTGGCCCAGAGATGAGATGGGTGCTTCCTGTTTGTGCTCCCAGGCCCTTGTCCTTTGCTTTAACCGAGAACTCGCGAGCAGTTCCAGCTCTGTCTGTAGATCTCTGTGTGTGCTTTCCTCACAGAGGGAACCCCCCCCCCCCCCAGTTCTCTTGATGGGCACCCAGTGGTGGCATGGGGAGTCTAGTACTGACTGGCTCTCATCCTGTGACCGCCTGTCCTGGCCCGCTGTGATTTGCAGCTCGGATTTTTGTCTTGTTCCAAAATCTTGGGCAGGACTAGTGACCCAGGTGGCAATTCTCTGAACATGTACACCTTTCCCATTTTGCTGGATTCTGTACTGGCATATTTCTGTGAAGTCAGAACCAAACTCATTGCCGTCAAGTTGATCCCGACTCTTTTAACGACCCGGGGCTGGGGGTGGAGTAGAACTGCGGGCCCATGGCTTTCCAAGGCTGGACGTCTTCATGAAGGCTGATTGCAGAGCGGCTGGTGGGTTTGAACTGCTGACCTTTTGCTTAGTAGCTGAGCATTCAACTCTTGACCTATAGGTTCCTTGCTTGAAACCAGGTAACTAGCTCTGCACCCACAGCAGGTTTCCCTCGGTTATTTGTGTCTTTGCAACTCAGATCTTATTACAAAAACAAAACAAAACAGAATCTGAAAGGGGGTGGAGGAATGAAGTGGCAGCCCAGTCTAGAACTTACAGACACACTCCCTCCACCCCGCGGGTACACTCGGCCCCAGCTGCAAGTCGCTCCACTTAACAATTCCCAGGTGTTCCCACAGGCAGGCGGCTTTACCCAGACCAAACTCAGCCCCCTTTGCTGTGACGCTCAGCCAGGCTGGGGGAGGATTAATGGACGTTTCCACTATGAAAGAGGTGGCTGCACATGTGCTCCATCAGGCTTGCCCCTCAGAGTGGGACGCATACTGCTGGAGGGGGGAACTGCGGAACTCTTTGGAGCTCTTTAAATTTTATTTAACCATCAGCCATTAATGACTCCTTCAGGCCGCGGAGGCAGCGACACAGGCAGGAGAACCTCGGCCGTGTCAGCAGGCCCTACAGGACATTGTGTTTGGACCGCTTTTTGAGTGTTTAACGTAAAGGGACCAGGTTTTAACATTGGTAAAGCGGGACACCATAGACTGAGGGGTGGGGTGGGGTGAGGGGTTATATTCCCTTCCCCTTCTGTCGTTCCCTTAAATTGGGACTTTAAAAAAATGCTGTGGGACGTGGGAAAAATTGTTTAAAATCAGGACTGGTCACTTTAGTTTGACGGTCTTCTGATAGTATTGCTTCCTGGTCCCATGTGGAACTGAGAGGGTTTTGGAGCAACCTCACTTTGAAGTTGATCCAGCACTTAATTTTTCTATGTGTTGGGACTGTGGATGTACTTAAAGTTAATGTTGACCTTGTTTACTTGCTCGCCTGCATACCCAGCACTGCACTAGTTGCTTGATTCACAAGACGGAGAAGGTATGAAGCACGCCAAGTGAGGTGCACATTTCTGCCTTTTCTTTTTAGAGCCCAAATTGATCACACCCAGACTTTCACCTAGTGTACAGCAGGCGACCAGAGCAATGGAGGTGTTTGTGTTTCAAATAAACAGACAAAAGGTAGCCCAGGCACCCCAAGATAAACCTGAGTAAATTCCATTCTCGCTGGGTAAAACCGTTAGCTGTTAATGAAGGGCCCAGCTGGGTGAAGCAAAGGGTCCCGTTAGATTCTGGAAGGCAGAGCCGGGCAAAGGAAGCGGTGAGGAGCCAAAGGAGGAGGGCCTCTACCCTTCTCTCCTGGTGGGACTGCGACAGAATGCCAAGGGCGCCGAAAGTGGCCGAGCCACAGGAGCTGTGCTCCTCACGACGGAGGCTGGATCCGCCCCTCGGCAGCTCCTCAGTGCCACAAATGGAATAGGTTTTCCATCAAGTGACCAGTCTCATTTCTTTTTCAATTCTTCACAGTTTTTAGCTACAAATTGATTGTCTGAAATGACTTGCCACAGTTAAGTATTTTTATATTCCAAAGCTGTATTTTAAATACTATGGTAGGTTTTCAGTCAGAATGCATATTTAATGCTTTGCCTGCCACCGGCGTAAGTCAAGCACTGCTCAGTATGCAGACCCGGACAGTCGCATGCAGCAGGGTTATTTAAAGAGTCTTAATTTGGTGCTGAACTGTCCAGGATGCCATTGGCCGGGGCACCTACACTTGATTCCAGTGACTTCCCCTCGCTCAGCTCGCTGACGTTGAGAGAGGAGTCGGGCTGTCGCTGTGGACAAGACTAATGTGGGGAAGTATCTTTGCAGCACACTATTTTGGACTGGCCCCGTCTCAGATGCCGAGGTAATCTATCAGTTTGTGAGTGTCTACAAAATTCAACTCTCTAGGTAACAGGTTTAAAGTAAAGATTTAATACAGTCTCCATCTCCTATGATGTTGCAGTGACAGTTTAAAACTCATTCTCTAAATCTCAGCAGACTTTATAGCCAGCAGTGGGCCAATATAAAGTTTAATAGCATTACAACACATAAATCATCTTTTAAAGATGCTACTAGTAGCTCCAATATTAAATGCAGACAATCGCCTGTGTTATAAATAATTTATCAAACACCATTTCAGATTAGCCTTCCATGCTGAGTTATTTATTTTAGCCTTTTCTGTACGATTCCTAAGGCACTTTTTGAAAGATCCATTACTGGTCAGTTTAATGAACTTGGGGGTCTGTTTTGTCCCCTCAAGCACTCGGGTACAGCTGTGGTGACCATTACATGGCCGACGTGGACCTCTTTGTGCCTTTTACAAGTGCTGCCCATTTGTCATGTAGCGGTAAATGGAGCTGCACATTGGAGTCCAGGGACACATTGTGCGATGCGGTGATGGAGACAAACAGATAGCTCTATAAAGGGCTGCTTGTCACAGCCGACTTGTGGTACACTACATCACTCTTACTGTAATCTCATTTAAGAAGCAGGGGCGGCCCGGGGGACTGATATTCCCAGTTAGTTTGGTCTTTGTAGCTATAAAGCAGGAAGTGTTCCTTTTATATTCTCTGAACTTTTAGGGAGTGTGCTTTTTGCTGGGATTAATTATTAGAGGAACTTGGCCGTGGCACCGCACGGAGATTTGTCAGCAGGTTTGTTCGGACCTCCTTCTCCTGGCCTGGGGCTGCGTTCAGGCTGCTCTGAACTAAGCCAGGCTTTTAGGAGCCCACTGACGTGCTTGATTAAATGACTTACCACTGCCCAAGCTGTCGCTCTGTGCCAGGCACTGGAGTAGGTGCTCTCACTTCCAATTCTTGCAGCAATTTTGTGAGGCAAGATTTGTTCAGAGTATATGAAAGAGGAGGAGAGTGAACTCAGAGGGATGCGGTGACTTGCCCATGGATGCACAGCAGAAGTTCGAACCCCATCTTCTGCCACAGCTGCCTGTGTGACCTTGACCCTGGGCCCTCCAACTAGCTTGCAGTCACCAGAGGCATCTTGGAGCATCTCTAAAGAAAGACAGGTTACCGTGTTTTGGTAACACTGAACCCAAGTGTTCTTGTGACGGGCATCTGGCTTCGGCAGGTCACTGGGCTTGATTAGCTGGGGTCACAGACTCGGCAGTACTCTGCCACCACCCTTCCATGGCAGCCGTCTCAGGCAGGCAGCCTGCATCCTCAGCACAGGGAAGCGCAGGGTCTCTGCAGGAAGGGTGCTGGAGGGAGAACCAGTCTTTGCACCAGCGCAGGCTGTTTTCCCCATGCTGGCTGTTGGTTTGCAGTTTTTCTTGTTGGGGGTCCCTAAATATTTGGTAGCACGTGCTCAAGACAAAAGTTGTGTGATTGCGAAATTCCATGATAAGGAAAACACAGTATGAGTATGCCCAGAAGCATATTTGCATATGCGCCTAGAATCAAGGAGTAGGAAATACTCTAGTTAAAGTCATTCTTCAACACAGGAGGCTGATCCCTAATCTCTGAAAATAGTAGTCAATCTTGGACACTTTTACCTTGCTTGATTCCCGAGAGTGAGTTTATGCTGTTCTGTGGGCACGGGTGAACTCCGCTGTCACTGTGGCCGTAACCTGGCAGGGAGTGAGGGCGGTACAGTCTGGATACCACCTGCCTGGATGGTTGTGGGGGTGAAAATGCATGATGGTGATCGTACGTTGAGGAGGTGCAGGGTAGAGGCACGATCTATTGCATTTCATCAATGCCCTTCAGCCCCAGGTAGGTGATAGAGGCCTGGGGCTGACTGGGAGCGGACAGATTGTGACCGTGAGATTTTCTTAAGAATTTTTTTCCCTTCCAATCGGTGAGGAATAAAGGAAGTTAAAAAGTATATTTGCGGGACTGAGCCCCGGTGGCGTAGTGGTTGTGTGCAGGACTGCCACCCACTGGGATGGAGGTTCAGTTCCAGGAGCGGCTCCACAGGAGCAAAGGCTGGGCTTCTGCTCCCACCACCAGAGGGCAGTGATACCGCCCCCCCCCCCCCCCAAAAAAAAAAAAAAACAACAAACAAAAAAACCCAAAGAAGAAAAAGTATATTAGCTTAATTTTAAAAAGTCCCTTATCTTTAGCATATAGTAACTTTATGACTAAATCGAGCTATGCATCCGTCTCACATTTTAAAGTTATCTACTCAGAATATTTGCAGGTTAGAGGAAGGATCACTCCTGATCTTGTAGCCCCGTGAGCACTGTGGGAACAAGATGCCCGGCCTAATGGACCGGCACAGACCATGGGTACATTTTAGTTTCCTCTGATCATCCCCCATACCCTCTATGCCACCAACAACTCGTTCGGGAAATGGACAACCTATGGTCTTCAGTGCTGCTGGCTCGCCTGGTGCTGCCTGACCACTGACGGGTTAGGAAAGCCAGAGCCGAGAAGGGCCTGAGGAGGGAGGAAGTGAACGGAGGAAGTGCCCTGCACACGCACACCTGCACGCAGTGTGCCTGCCTCTACCTCACTAGGACTTTGCACGGTACCAACATAGTCCCCCAGTCCGTTGATGATTGCCCAAGAAATGAGTTGGCATGCGCCTGCCTTGTGAAAGGTTGCTCCCTTGCAGCCCAGTTTGTGCTTATACGGCAGTGGCAGTCATCTCTTCATGTGGCCTCTGCTTCTGTCTTTGCTGCCACCTTCAGCAGGGCCTCATAGAACAGAACATTGGAAATATCAGGTGAGAATCCCAACAAGGGGCATCCCTGTGTGGAATCATTCTCACAGGGCTTTATACTCCGGTGTACTGTGGGTACACGGCTTTGTTGGCCCTGCTCAGGGTGAAGAGGGAGGGAATAGAGATGAGAATAACTGGCCCCTCTCCCCTGTAACTGGGTTACTGTGGGATCCCACTTTCAGCCAAGCCTTCTTTGAGTCTGTAGAGGGCGCTCCTGTCACTGCAATCTCACTTCCTGGCTTGGAAGGCGGTGGTCTTTTCAGATCGTTTCACAACTTGAAGTCTGAGAACCTGCCTTTAGATTTTCGGCAGTGGGCGTTTGTTTTTCTTACAGGGTTCGACCTAGATGAGTACCTGAGTTCAACCAGCATGGCTTAGGGCTCTCCTGCCTGGGTGGTTTGGGAAGGGGCTGCAGAACAGGTTGAATTTTCTTCTTTGAAAGGTTGGTTCATTTCTGTTCTTGTTGCATAACGAGCTTCAACTAGATGTTCTCCAGGCCCTGCCTGGCTGCCTCACTGCCTTCCTCTGTCGCACTCACTTAATGTTGGTGGAGCTCGGTCTGCCTGGCCCTCAACCCTACCTGAGGCCCTTACTGACCCAGGGTTCCCACAGCTCCACATCAGACTGCACTGCAAGACTTGGGTATCCTGTTGCCCAACTGAACATAAGCCCCTAGAGGGCAGGTCTCTTGGGTCTCTCTGCCTGCAATCACTGTCTGGGTTCATGCCAGGCCTCCTGCGATACGAGATGAGTTAGTCTATTTGTCCACTAGTAATGTTTGCAGGTGTCGACTTGCTTCCTAAATTGGAACAGAGGAGAATGATCGCAGTGAACTAGTAACTCAGACTGTTAGCATGAGGAGATCTTCCCCTCCACCATTGCTCCTGACCACTGCTGTGTTTGGGTGCTTGTGTTTTCCTGTGAGAATGACTTTCTCCCTTGTGTGGCCTAGAAGCAAATTTCAGCCAGTGCTGGACCTATGAGATGACTGGTCAGCAGAACAGAGTACAGCCTGTGTGGATTCAGATCTGACCCACCCCTGCTCTTGTTAATAACGTTTTTAAGTTTAATTTTATTGGGGACTCCTACAGCTCATCACAGTCCATACATATATCCATTTTGTTAGGCATATCTGTACCTATGTTGTTGTCATCTTTTTCAAAACATTTTCCTTCTACTTGAGCCCCTGACACCAGCTCCTTTGTTAATAAAGTTTTATTGGAGCAGAGTCATGTCTGTTTGCTGACACATACAGTCTATAGCTATTTCCATGCAACACCGACAGAATTAGTATCCAGAAATGGCGTACTTACAAAGCCTACAGTATTTACTGCTTGACCTTGACAATGGGCCCTGATTTAGATGGGGAATCGTCTTTGACCGTTTCCAGCTTTGCAGTGATTGACTGTGAAGCAGTGTGGTGAAGAGGGACACATGTAGAGAGGGCTGAAAGGCCCCACCCCCTCCCTGAGCAGCTGGGAGACCTTGGGAAATTATGTAGGTGCTGTGAGTCATTGTCTACATCTGTAGGACTGCCCACCTCCTGGGAGAACACCTTGCAGGCCCAATCACTGCCATTTGCTTTTTCAGGAGGAGGAGGCCAAGAAGCTGGTGAGTGAGGCCATTGGGGCTGGCATCTTCAATGACTTGGGCTCCGGAAGCAACATCGATCTCTGCGTCATCAGCAAGAGCAAGCTGGATTTCCTCCGCCCCTTCTCAGTGCCCAATAAAAAGGGCACCAGGTATGCGCAGCCCTGCCCTCTACAGCCCTGTGGATGTCTACATGGCACTTGGCCGGGTTTTTTGTCATTCTCTCTCACACTTAGTAAACACATACCCTAGGTCAGCTGGGCTGCTGGCTGTCAAGGGCAGAAAAGTGATTTGATTTGTAAGAGGGGAGAGAGGTGGTATGGTGCCCAGGCAAGCTGAGTCCTAAGCTAGTAATTGTGATCTGTAGGGTTTTTTTGGGTTTTTTTTTGGGGGGGGGGGCATCACTGTTCTCCGGTGGTGGGAGTAGGAGGCCCAGCCCCACTGCTGGAATTGAACCTCTGTCCCAGTGGGCCGCAGTCCCGCGCACAACTACTACGCCACCGGGGCTCGGCCTGATCTGTAGTGTTTTTTAAAGAATCCCCTGAAATTTTTTTTTCGGGGCGGGCAGAATGGCCTTTGACTTCCCGAGAGGCCATGGTGAACCATGTCCGAAGTTAGGCCGGGGAAGGGTCTGCCATGTGGCTTGTGGCAACTGCTGAGCAGTGATGCAGCCAGCTAAGCCGCTGGGGCCCTTGGGGATCTAGAGGGTTTGCCGCGCATCACGCAGCCCTGCAAGAGGTGCACCTGGAAGCTGGTGAGTGCCGGGAGCCGCATTGGCACCTTCCATCCGAGCGCGGCAGGGCCAAGTGCTTGTGCAGCACTCGGGGCCTTCCACACGCAGCCAGCAGCTCCCCTCTGCAATGCTTGCTCTAGTCCCTCACCTGTGCTCATGGTCCAAATCAGGACTAATTCACAAGGAAGGAATAACCTGAAGCCAGTGGTAGTCATTGCCACCTTCCCTCCAAGTTGTGGAAGCTCCCTGTGTCCTCCTGCCGTTGAACGGCCCAGCAGGGGGTGGGAGAGATGGCCAGCAGCTGGGTTGGTGTCTTTGGGCAAGTTGCTCTCCCTGCCTTTGAAATGATAAAGCTGGACTAGTAGTCAGTCATGGTCCCAGGCAGTCCCTAGGCCTTTAGCAGGAAGTGGGGAGCAACTTGAGTGGCTCAGAGCTGTGGTGGGGGAGGAGTAGACTTGGCTCCTTTTGATCTCTCTCTCTGTGAAGACCTGAGCTGGACCCTGTCTGGTCTAGTGCACCAGGTGCTTATGGGTACTGCATGACTTGGGCAGTCTGCTGAAGCGGGCGTGGGGGTGGTAGGAAAGTGAGAGGTGCTGGTTACACTCTATCCTTGTATTTAGACCGAACCTGGTCAAGTGGTGGGAATTCTGGCGATCTTAGTTGAATGCTTGAAGTGTAGTGTGTATGCTTCTACAGGGAATTGTGCAGGACTCCGGAGCCTTGTCCAAAAGCGAGTTCATCTTACTGTACTGAGATGTGGGGAAAGGAGACGCTACACATTAAAAATAAAACATCAGACTCCAGTGGCCAGCTGTGAGGGTTCAGCAAGGTGATGTGGAAGGTGCTGGGTGTGTGGTCCGGGTGTGGTAGCCCTTCCTTTGGACCAAGCTGCCCCTTCAGCCCCACGCCACCCCCACCGATGCCCTGTGACTGAGGGCACTCATGCACTGGCAGTTCCTATGTTCTCTTGGATGTTACTGTCAGGTTTTTGGTCAGCAGTTGCTGTCTGGCTTCGCCGGGGCGGGGGGGGGGGGGGCGCGGGGTGGCGGCACTTCCCCAAAGTGGTCAGAGGACCTGGCTCTGAAAATTCCTAATGCCTCCCCCTGACTCTCCACAGCCTGTTTTGTAATCCTTTGTTGCTTAAGATTGAGCCCTCACTGCTGCTGCTGAAACCACGAGGTGAGGAGGCTCTTGTGTGTCCAAGTCTCCAGGAGACATAGAGATGTGGTACAAATGAGTCAGGCACGCAGAGGCCTCTGGGGACTTGGCTTGCAAGTCTGCCGCTTGTCCAAGTTCCCAGACTGGTGAGGATTGAGAAACCTTTTCAAGCAAAGGGTGCGGGCGGGGAGGGGTAGACTGAGGGGCCCATTGTAAAAAGTGTGACCACTTAGATCTTTTAAGTGTGGCAGCAACAAGGCATGTAACCAATGAGAAAGCCTTGGATAGGCATTTCACCCAAGAGCGTATTGGAACGAACGGACACTTGACACAGGTACTCAGCATCATTAGCCATCACAACTGCACGCCCCAACCACCGGGGGTGGGGGGTGGTGGTACCATTTGGTTCCCACTAGGATAGCTAAGATTAAAATAAAACAAAATGAGATCAAAGGAAATCAGAACCTTACCCATGCTGGGGTGGGGGTGGGGTAAATAGTAGAGCATTGTGACGAACGTTGTGGGGGTACCTTCATCAACAGAAAATCGAACTACCACATGACTCAGCGGTTGCGTTCCGAGGTGTATGCCCAGAGTCTTGAAAGCCCAGAGACTCAGAGACCTGTCTCCCGGGGCTTACTACGGCGCTGGTCACATAGCCAATCATGCTGTCAGTGGATGAAAGGCTAAGCACAGCGTGCGGTGCGCACATGCAGCCGAACCCTCACTGGGGGAGAAGGGACTTCTTGATCCAGGCTGCAATGTGGGAGGAGCTAGAAGACCCTCAGAGGGACATAAGTTACTCACAAAAAGATCACCTATGAAGGAATTTTAGAGCATTTGGGGACAATTTCATTGTCTTAAGTTTAATTTTCCACAGAACTTTTTGAAGCCCCCTTGTATAATGGGGAGAAAGACAGGGCTCTCGACTCCTGTAAAGAAGCCCAAAGGGCAGTTCTACCGCCCTGTAGAGTTACCGAGTCGGCACTGACTTCATGGCAGTGAGTTTGACTTGACTTTTGGTTTTTGGGTTTTATGACCTCCCTTACGAAAAGCAGCAGCAAATGCTTAGAGATCAGAACTGGATGGTGCCTGGCTACCTTTACTGAACTGATTCCATGGAAGAGTCCTGATCAGAATTGGGAAATACAGACTAGAATTCCAAGGATTTCATGGAATTCCCACTCTAGGTCCCTGAAGGGTAGATGAACTCCTGAAACGATTGTCCTGAGATAATTTTTAAATTAACCCTTAAACCAAAATTATCCCTTTCAGTCTTCTGACAACCAAACAGTCGCTTAACAAGTAACAAACATCTGCTGTGAGCACTGTCCTTCTGAGAAGCACCTAGGTGGGGAACAACTTGACCACGGGCACCGGCAAGCTTAACTAGGAAGGGAGGAACAACTGGGGAGACGGAGGGGGTGCAGGGGATGCGGCCGGTGTCATTAAAGGTTACTTCATGCAGAAACGGGTGTATGTTGTCTGGCATATATTCTTAACACCGACAAAATTGTTTTAAAGTGACAAAGAGTCAAGTGTGGTGGGGATGGGAAGGTGATGCAGAAATGAAGGCAAGCCGCTCCTTGCTGCCCAAGCTCTTGGACTGCACACAGCTGTGCGGGGCTCCCTTTTTTTCTGCATCTAGCTCCTTTGAGTCCGGGGGCCCTTTTGGGAGGGTGCGTTTCTAAGGACCCCATGGCCCTGGCCAGTTGGCCGGCCTTCTTGTGGCCCCTGGCTGGCATGCCAGGTTGAGAGCTGTGTCCTAGCTAGGGACGGGCCTGAAGAACAGTTGGGTATATGCTGCCCTTGGGCAGCATCGGGACTCATGGCCCGGCTCGGAGAATTAGCAGTTCGCATGTGTGTTCTCCAGTTGGCCCTGTGCACAGCGATCCACCCTGCTTGTTTGGTTGTGGATCATTTTATATTATTTTTTTTATTATTAGGCATCACTGCCCTCTGGTAGGAGTGGGAGGCCCAGCTTCGCTGCTGCTGGATTTGAACCGTGAAGCCAGTCGGCCGCAGTCCCGCACTCAACCACTACGCTACCGGGGCTCAGTCCTCATTTTATATTATTTATACTTCTAGATACTTTAAAAATCCTTAAGGCAGTAATTCTGCCATTTTTGCTGCTTTATAATAAATTTAAAATGAAGACAGCCTCCTCCTGTTGGTTACCAAAAGATACTTTCCTGAGATTGAAGCTTAAAGTCAGTGTCTGCTGTCTTCCGGCATCTTCCAGGGGTGCGAGGTGGCAAAAGAAATTTGAGGGGCAGATTCTTTCTCCATTCCCGTCTGACCTGCACTGTGCCTGCCGGGCTCCTGTTTTGTAGTCCTTCGAGGATGAGGAGAGACCCTTGGGGAAGTGGAGTTCCTCCCTTGGCCCCTGTGCCGGGAGTTAGGAGGGCCAGCCTGCCTGTGGAGAACACACACCCACACCAACCACACCCCCCACCCTCCCGCAGGGCACCCTCAGCAGCATCTCATGAGCTTTTGTTTCCTCTCACTAGGCTTGGCCGGTACAGGTGTGAGAAAGGGACCACTGCCGTCCTCACCGAGAAGGTCACCACCCTGGAAATTGAAGTTCTGGAAGAAACCGTCCAAACGATGGACACTTCGTGAGCGTGTTGGCACAGGCAGCTGGGGACTGCTCTAAAAGATGGGGCATCCAAAGGCCCCCTCTCTGGAAGACATTCATTTGACCAGTGTATGGTGAATGAAAATAAAAACCAAATTGGGTGGCTAAGGCCTGGGGCCGTGTGTTTTTTCAGGTTTGCTATGGCCCATTGCCCCAGCTCCCCCAGGGCTGGGTGTTTTCGCCTGTACCTGCCTAGGTCATGGCGGGGCAAGGGTGACGCACCCTTCTGAACCTGGAGGTGTGCTGCCTCACCTGTTTGAGGAAGACACCTCCTCCCTTAGGCTAGTCACAAGCGGGGCTGGGGGTGGGGGTGGGGGGTCCCAGTTGTTTCTGTGTTTTAAGGTGAGTGCAGCACAGCCAGCCAAACAAGGAATGGAGTAGAATCTTCAAGTGTGATCGCTAGTGCCCGGCTCAGTCCTAAGTGCCAAGAAAGGAGGAGGAGAAGTGGGGCTGATTGCTTGCTGCAATGTTGCTGCATGTGGTGGGCGTGGGAGGAGGGGGGCACGCTCCATTTTGGTGCCACAGAATGCTTGTATGTGTGCGTGACTCCTTTGTGATAATTAAGACACAGCTATTTCACAAACAAGTTGGGCCGGTGGAGGGTCGACGTATCCCCAGAGGGCCCCGCTAGTCAGACAGAATGGTTCCCATGGTGCCAAAAGTGGGCAGAGTAGAGAAGGCAAGTTCACCTGTGTTCTTGGTGATTCTGCCCAGAGAACCACCATAGGGATTCTGAGAGCCTGAAGATTATTTGCTAAGTATGTCTGGACCTAGAATGGCTTTCAGTGGCAAGTGCTCGGCGGTAGCTTGTCCCTTGAAAGAGCATTGGTGGGGACACAAAGAGCCCAGCCCCAGGAGGCTTCCAAAGTGGGCCCATTGGCAGCTGGTCTCCCTGCTACAAGCGCTAGATCTGGTGGGAGAGAACAATGGGATCATTGAGGGTTGAAACTTGACTGAGAGCATCTTGATGTCTGGAGAGCTTTAAAAATTTCCAGGTGGCTCAGGATGCCGCAGGGCCTGGGAAATGGTGTTTTTAAAGGCTTCTCAGGAGATTCTGCTACAAACTTGGTCTGGTTTGGAAGGATGAAACTTGAAAAACCTCCATGAGTCAGGCTCACACAGAAAAGTAACCCTTTTCCCCCCGTTTATTGCAAACCTGGAAAACCAGTACAAAGCAAAGGTTGCCTCTGAAGACCAGAACAGCACTCAAAACCTACAGTGTTCACCGCAGAGCCGGATCCCCAGCGCCTGGAGTTCGTGATTCCCGCAGAGGCCTGGCCAGTGGGCACTCAG
This sequence comes from Nesogale talazaci, assembly GCA_004026705.1. Classification (NCBI taxonomy): domain Eukaryota; kingdom Metazoa; phylum Chordata; class Mammalia; order Afrosoricida; family Tenrecidae; genus Nesogale; species Nesogale talazaci. The sequence goes on from PVJH01007215.1 coordinate 36,823, forward strand.
GGTCAGATGCACCCACAACAAAGGTGGGTGGGCGCACCCAAATCTAGAGGGCTGAACTACCACCAGGTTAGTGGACACCCCCGTAGACCATGGAGTATAGACTTGAGTGTAGAGACAAAATTGGGACGATTTCCTTCAGAGAGTGAATTCACATTTATAAATTAAGCTTCACAGTTGCGCCTGTTTGGGAGCAGAAACCAGTGAGCACACGCCTGGCATCTGGCAACAGCGCAGACGGACAAGGGTTCTTGACTTTCACAATCTGTGGGCGTCAGCTGTGGGAAGGAGTGGGCGGCTGCTGCTGTTGGAGCATCTACCACGTACTAGGTCACCTGCAGGTTTTACTTCAAATTCTGTCAGCAACCCTGGAGGGCGGGGAAGTGTCTTCCCATTTTACGGGTGAGGAATACTATCTTCAGTTCACACCAGGAAGTTGCTCAACCAGAATTTGTAGAGAGGACCAACCCAGGGCGCTTGTATTGCTATCCAGTGTCCTGAGGCTTAACACTGCCCGGCGAAGAAGTCTCCACCGGAAGGCAGAGGGCCCAGTGGAGCTGTTGCCCGGAGGACGTGCGGAACGGGACTGCCAGGAAGACAGGGCTTTCCTGTCACGTTTACCCTCCGGAGCTGGGCTGGGGCTGGGTTCTCAGGGTGTTCGTCATGTGAAGAGTGTAGATTAGAACATTAGCAAAATCTCCACTCCAGGGGGAAAACCCCCAACTTTCCACTTATCCTTTTTAACAGGCAGCACTAAGCAGGCACAGATTGGCTGTTGGAGAAAATAACTAAGAACTAAACTGAACTAAGAACTAAACTCGGTACTAACCATAGTCAAAGGCTCACTAACCAGATCGCAGGCTCCTGCGATTCTCATCGGCTAAGTCATGGAAGGGATTCGCCAAAGGATTCACATTACCATCCCGACAGGCACGTCAAGGCCTGCTCAGCTACCCAGCCTGGATTGTCCACAGCCATTACAGAACTTTCCAGATTTGACCGATGGTGACATGACGGCTGCACCCTCTGCAGTGGTGGACTGCAGCACTGCTGCTGTCAAGCCTGGCCCCCTCCAAAGACCCTTCTGTCTTAGTTCTAGGGTACCAGGCGGCCACTTCAGAGCGAGGAAGACTCGAGTCAGGCAAAGTGGTACAGGCTTGTCCCAGGGCGCGGAGCAGCTGTGTTCAGGTGCTGGACATCCAGACGTGCATCTGTTTGGCCACCTGGTGCACGTACCCGATGTCAGGTCTCTGGTTGGGGTCAGGGTAGATGCACGTGCTGACCAGCTCTCGTAACTGCAAAGGAGAGAACGGGGCACGTCGGTCTTAGCAAAGCCGCGGGGAGACGGGGCGCTCGGCACTGTTGCCGGCGCTGACCACGTCTCGCCGGGGAGTCGGCTGCACAGTCAGCGGCTGCACAGAAGCTGGGTTGACACCTGGAGAGGGGCTTCCTCCAAGAACCTGCCCTCCCTGCCACTGAGCAGCGCTCTTCTCTGCCAGAGGACAAAACTCAGGGAAGGGCTTATTGATCATCATAACTGCATTAACATGCAGCAGGCCTGCAGCCTGCCCAGCCCCTGGCCTCTTTATTGTGCTCATGAAAGACAGAGCTTTTAATTATACAGACACTGAAGGCTGCTCGTCTCCAGGTGGGGGAGGGGGTGCCTTGAGCCTCTGATCGCCTCACGTACTTCTGATAGCCAGAGTGCCAATTATTTTAATGGTAATTAAAATAATGACCTCAAAAAGCCTGCCTCTTAACTTGCATCACTGGGCCCACCACACACTTTTACATTTAAATAACCTGCTGCTGGAGGGGCTGCCTCCCCCAGCAGGGGTCACAGGCAGCGGTAGGGAGAGGGGGAACCCTGGGCAAGCGAGGTCACAAGTAGCCTCCAGTTGCTATGCTCAGGGATGCAGGGGAGGGTGCAGAGGTCATCTCGGGACAAGGGCCACTGCACAGACTGCCCCGTGAGGTGTTGCATTCTGGGTCCATCTGGATGGGGACTTTCTAAGGGGCCTGTGAAGCCTTAGGGCAGGCCTTTCAATTTGCACATACACATTTTGGGGCTCCCAGACTTTATTAAAAAAAAAAAAAACCCAGACAGGACAGCCAAGCCCACAGCCTGCTGGCGACTCCCAGAGCCAGGTTGCCCTGGCCTTTCTGCATCTGACGGCGTCCCAGGAAGGTAGCTGGTGGAAATGCCCCAGCAAACCAGTTCTGGGCAGAGTCTGCTTGGCCAGCATTGCTCGCTGGTCATCAATGAGATCCGAAATCTAGGAAAACACAGCCGAATAAAAATAAAGCAGCTTCCTTATTTCCATTTCAAATGCAGAAGCACCTCTGGCTCCTGCACAGCCCCCCCTGTCTTGAGTCAGGTTTACAAAGAACTGGGCACCTTGGCCAGCAGTTGCCTGGGAGCAGGACGGCTGGGTGGGGGTGGGGCTGGGGGCATCACGTGGGTTTGTCTATGCAGCTTTCTAACAGATTGCAGGTCCCGTTTACAGACAGGAAACAGACTCAGTGGTTTGTGCCAAATCCATGGCTTCTCGTGCCCAAGTAGCACCAGATTCTACACTTGAACCCAAGAGGACAGGAAAAAGGTAACATCAAGTACTTTGGGTCAAGAGAGTGAAAAGTTTTCCCTTTTCTACCAACTTCGCTGGGTATCTGAGGGGGCTTCAAAGGGTTTGTGGGGAAATCCTTTGGTCTTTCTGCTTCCCCCATACTTTCTGAAGCCCCTTCACATGTGAGCATTCTGGATGTCCGTGGAACAAGCTGTGACTTTGGGGAGCCGGGGAAACGTGCCCTGCCCCTCACCGTGGGCTTCGGAACCACAAAGCACTGCCGTGAGCTCAAGACCCCGGGGAGAAGTTGACGGGTCTCCAAGCACAGGGTCAGAGTCCATCAGGGCCAGGCCATCAGAGGGCAAGGGCCGCGCCTCCCAAAGCCTTGGGAGTCATCGGCGTGATGTCGGTGAGCTGCAGGTGGTCAGCTGCTGAAGTGCCCCAGAAACAGGGTGGCCCAGTGGCCAGGGTGGTGTGCAGGCTCAGAGGGATCAGTTGAGTTTGAGGCCTGGTGACACTCGCACAAGTCATGTGACCTTGAAGTTCCTTCGCCCACCTGTGTCTTGCTTTCCTCATTTCCTCGGGTAAGGAGTGTGAGAAGACGCCACACGGGGACAATATGAGAGCCTTGCATATTGCAATTAGGCATATCGCATAATAGCAATTATGCGAACCTTGGCCAATGGTCCCGTGGGTGGGAGTGGGAAAGGGTCACGCTCCTCTTCACTCCCCCTCGACATCCCCCCCCCCCGCCCCCCACCCGGCCAGTGTTGCTCTCAGCAGACAGAATAGCCCCTGTGCTACATTCTGTGACTGCCCAGCAATGGTGGGGATTGTCAGTACATGTTAGCCCAAACACACCAGATGCCTTTTGAAGAAGCCGATTCCAGTATAGTGCCCCTGTAGGACAGAGTTAAACCACCCCCCAGGGGTTTTGAGGCTGGGTTCTGGGAGGGAACAGAAGGCTCATCTCCCCGTGCCTCGTGGCGGTTTTGAACCCAAGGCATAACCCGCCGTGCCATTGAGGGCTCCATGTGCCCCAAGGCTGGCTTCCCGTAAGCGGCTTGGCACTCCGACCCTCCCAGGTGGTGGCGGGCTGGCTCTGACTCAGTGCCCTACAAAGGGAGACCCTGCCTGGCCTGGCACCCTGCTTTCTCAAGCTTGATGTCCGCCTCCAGGGACGAGTCTCTCCTGAAACTGGCCACGGATGGGAGACAGTCTGTCCAGCCTTGCTCTTAAGTACGTTCCACTTGTACTTCTGAGACAGGTTCGTTTGTTCTGGCAGTGCATGGTATAGTCAATATTCTTTTGCCAATACCATAATTCAAAGCCATCGATTCTTCTGTCTTCCTAATTTCATTTTCCTCCGTTCACATGCAGATGAGGTGAATGGAAATGCCACCCGCCGCTCCGGCCCCCTTAGTCCTCAAAGTGACATCTTGGTTGTAGAACCCTCAGGAGGTCTGCAGCGGCAGGGTGGCTCCCGGTGGGATGTGGCTTGCTTTCTTGACTGCTGCCGCCTCGGGCATTGACGATGGATGGAAGGGAAGGGAAAGCTTCCACAAGTCCATCTTCTCTGTCTCGATGTTTCTTACTGGTCCACGTGTAAAGATTCCTGCTTCCTTTATATGGCGTTGCAATCCATACAGAAGGCTGTGGATCTTCATCAGGAAGCACTTCAAGCCCTTTTTGTCTTCAGCAAGCAAGACTCTGGTCTGCAGACCATGGGCTCTTCAAGTAGTTGCTCAGTGTAGAGACAGATTGAGAATGGTGAACATTTCACTTCCTGGTGTGGGAGCAGTTGAACAAATGCTGACTGCTTTATGTACAGGCTCTGCATGAGCAAATGAAGTGTTCTAGAATTCCTGTTCCTCACGACGTGTCCCGTAATGTGTTATCTGCAGTCACATGAGTTGGCATAGTCAATAAAGCACAGGCAGACATCTGATAGTCTCTGCTTCCAGCCAAGATCTGCCTGACATCAACAGTAATCCCCCTTCTTCCACATCCTCTTCTGCCTCTGGCTTGAGTTTCTGGCAGTTCCCCCAGTGATGGATGGCTGTGACTTACTGAATTCTCTTGAGTGAAGTTTTACTTGGTTGCGGTGTAGATGCTGTTGGATAATTCCTATATTCTAGTAGAATATATTCTACTATATATATTCTAGTAGAATATGTTCTATATTCACTTTTCTTTGAAGTGGGCAGTTGGTTGGCGAAGCTGTTGTCCCAATCTTATGGCACCGATTAGTATTGCATCTGTTTGTTGAAACATCTCAGTTGTCCTCGGCCAGTTCCTGAAGACTCATTTTTCATTAGTGCCTTCAGTATAGCTTGGACTTCCTCCTTCTCTACCCCGAATTCTTCATCGGATGCTCCCTCTTGACAGGGTCGGTGCCTCTGTAGTCTTCCCATCTCTTGATGCTTCATGCCCGTGGGGTTTTCAAAGCCCTTTGGTGTCTGTTACTTATCCGGACCACGACAAAACTCCACAGTCGTCGAGCTGCTTCTGACTCATAGGGACTCTGTAGGGCAGGGTAGGAACGGCCCCTGCGGGTTTCTGAGACTAGCTTTTTAGGGGAGGAGAAAGATTCATCCTTCTTCCAGCACAGGTAATTGCTCTTCATATCTCACAGGTGGGCAGGCTGGGGTTCAGCAAGAAGATGGAAGCCCAGAGCCACTAGCACAAAGTGGTCCCGGCAGGGTGGTATGAAGCTGTGGGTTTGCTGCACTTGGAAATGCCACAAGTGTCCCTCCCGCGGCTACGACAGCTTCCAGGCCTCACGTGGTTCGTGCTCCCCCATTCCCGGGGCCTCAGTGGGGCCCAAAGAGGTGAGCGCTTCACTTAGGCTGTCCTGTGCCCGAGCCCACCACGACTTAGAAATGTCCCTCTCTCTCAGAATGAACAAAGTGCCGTAAAGAAAGGTGTAAAGAACCAAACAGGAAGAACTTGGCATTTCCCAAGTGGAGAGTGCTGAGGGGAAAAAACCCTGAGCCTTGAGTTGTGGTACTGAAGGATTCCAAGGGCAAAATCTGGGAAACACACTGTGAAGATTATCGAGTAATATCCTTGTTTACAGGTGCAGACACCATGTCCAGGGAGGGTAAGTGGCTCTGTCTATGTTCAGAACCATGGTCGCGCTACAACCTAGCAACTCATCCGGAAAGGAGAAGTGTGAGCCGTTTTCCAGACAGCGACAGCACCGAGGAGGGTGCTGCTTTCCCACAACTGAAACCAGCTCGGTCCGAGGACAGGGTCTCCAGGGCCCGGACCACGCGCGCACCGAGGGTGTGGCCCAGCTCTGCCCCGGGTGGGAGGAGGTGAGCCCTCTGGGTTCCATGTCACTCACAGACATGGCAGTGGCCGCCAACAGTGGTCCTTGCCTCAGCGAGTGTCTGGGCTCCCAGGGCTCACACGTAAGCACATTGTGAGAAGCCAGATGTGTTGGCACATCCGCCAGTTCCTGCTACCCCGGAGCAGAGCCCGGCAGCTGCTGGGGCTGCACAGCTCTCCATAAAGCTCCACCTTTGCTTAAAAGGTCATCGACTTGCTTCCCTGCTGGGTTGAGTCACTTTTGCAGCAATTCTTTCCATCTTAAGTGAAGCCATGTTTAACCGCCCCCCCCCCCCCGCCCCCCCCCCCCCAAGCCCCCAGCTGAGCTAACACCCCCTCCAGATTACCCACCTGGCCATGGCCCCTGGTCCCGGTTCCAGCCCACTCCCCGCCAGCAAAGCTCACCTTTTCAGAGTAATGTTCTCCAGGGAGAGGGGGGTAGTCACATTGTTCGATCTTCTGGCAGAGGGAGAACAGATTCATTTTATCTCCATAGAAGGGGCTCTGGAGAGCTGCCATCTGCAAGGAGGGGAGGGAGAGCGACAATGGTGAGTTCTCTCTTGTGAGGGGGGCACTTGAGACGCAAGTAGACCCATGTCAAGGGGTGTTCTGTGGCTCCCCCAGGCCCCGAGGAAAGGAGCGATTTTAACATGGTTTTGGATGCCTTTTTACCTGTGCCCTCCCCTCCCTAGTGGCTCAGTGGTTATGCACTCAGGACTGAAATGGAAGGTTGACAGTTCCATCCCACCTGCCACTCTGTGGGAGAAAGACGAGGCTCTGCTTCTCTGACATGTGGCAGTCCTGGGAATCGCATGGAGCAGGTCTGCTGCCTTACAGGGTGGCTACGAGCAGCACTGACTGGATGCTGTGGGGGTGGGTTTGGATCCCCCATGTCCCCCCACTCCCATCATCATCCTCTTTACATAGGTGGGGACAAATGTTTCAGCAACTGGGCTGAGCCCCGATGGCGTAGTGGTTGTGCGCGGGACTGCGGCCCACTGGGACAGAGGTTCAATTCCAGCAGTGGGGCTGGGCCTCCTACTCCCACCGCCGGAGAGCAGTGATTGCCCCCCCCCCCCCTCAAAATGTTTCAGCGACCAACCTTTTGAGGCAACGAGGGAGGGGCGGCTGGATTCTGAGGTGGGCAGGACTGTCCCTGCCTCATGCCCTGCACTGAAGCAGTGCTCCCTGTATACCCTGTGCTTACCCAGAAAGCATTTCCAAAGGGAGGCTGCCTAGGGAACACTGAGGGCTGGAGGGAAGGGAGGCATCTGTTTCGGGGCTGTCCCAGGCAGCTTGCTAAAGGGCGGTGTTTAGGGGACGGGCACTCTGTGGTGACTGCTGCCACCAGACATCGGGGAGGGCGAGGGGGAGGGCAGCCAGTCGCCCCGGGTGGAAGGAAATGCCTGGCCCACCAGAACCCCAGCTTGGCCACATGTGGGCTTTGTGACAACCCTTGGACAAGTCTTTCTTCTCTCCCCTTCAGTTTGTCTGGAAAATGGGTTGAGGCTGCGCCCTGCCTGGCTGTGGTGAGGCTCAGGCTGGCAGGTGTGCCCACGGTGGGGTGAGTGAGGGTGTGGATGTGCCCACCATCTTTCTGCCATTCTGTCCCCAACTTCTGCTCACCTGCCTGGGGGTGAACGAGTTTGGAGACCACAGGACAGGGTCTGCCTCCTTCAGAAGGACTAAGGGGGCTGTCTTCATTCAGGTGGGCATTCAGGGCCACATCCCTTCCTCCTCCAGCTGGCCGGCCAAGGGTGCGGGACCCTGAGGAGGTACCTGTCTGCACCATCAAGGAGGCGCAGAGGGTGGCCGTGGCACTTCACTTACGAAGGATGGAGTGTGCACGTGACCAGGGCGTTTGCAAACTGGCATCGTGTGAGTGATGCATTGCCAACAATTACAATGAGAGCGCGATCGGGCAGTTTCAAAAGGACATCTGTTGAGAGTACCCCCCCACCCCCAGGGGGGCACGCAGCACCTCTGAGTGGAGGCTGGAGGATCAGGGCGGGTTCCCCAGGAAAATGTTACCGTCTCAAGGTGGGCCCTGCTTCTGCAGGCCCTGTTTTGCCAGGCACTTACTTGGTCTGGGGACGGACAGTGCGATCCCCTCTAATCTGACTTTCAGAAGCTTTGCTGCTTTGAACTCCAAAAGGACCCCAGAAATGGGGGTGACCGTAAGCCCCCTTATCAGCCACCCCGAGATCATTTCTCTATCGCGTCCAGCATCATTTGAGCAAAGCATCTTTCGGGATGGCCGGCAGGTGCTCCCTTGAGGCCCTCCCTGCTCATGGCCAAGTCTGCACCCACAAAGGTCGTTTTTGGTCTCCTGTCCCCTCCCCAGCTGCTGACCCAGGGCCTGCCACCCAGACCAGGGTGGTGGGATCTGAGTCCAAGGACCGCTGGGGCTGCCCCAGTAGCTGGTATTAGAACAATTCCCTGGGGTGACAAGTTGTTACAGGTGCCTCCACCCCACCCTCAGTTTCCACCAGCGGTGGGGGAGAGGGCTGGCCTGGCACTGGGGCCCAGTGAGGTGAGGGTTCTCAGGGCTGTTCCCAGATGACACGTAGCTGTGGAGAGGGGAGCACATGGCCCCTGGAGCCCGCTGGGAGGGCTTACAGAAGCTGGGGTGTGACCTGTGGGGTCAGAAGAGACCAGGGATAACGTTTGCCTCCTGCCCCGTCTGGGCCTTGGACACGCATCTTACACCCAGGACTTCCTAGGCACCTCCTGGAGTGAAGAGTGACCCCGAGGGCAATTGACGAAGGAATCTAAAGTCCTCCTCCCACAAGGCAGGGGCATCCAGAACGTTCGGCCGATTCCAACTCGTCTTCCCAAACAGGAGGAATTCTGCACGGTGCTGGCCGAGCCCCATCCCTTCCTCACCAGCTCCTCCCGCTTTCTCCACTCTCGCGCGCCGTCCTGGGGGCCACCCCACCCCCCGCAGCACCCCAGAGAATCTCGGAGAAAGACAATTCCTCCAGCCGAGCTGCAACGTAAATAAATAAAGTCTGCAGAGCCCAGGCAGCCTGCTGGGCATCTCCACCGAGCACGCCGGGTAATGAAAATAAAGCACTGGTCTGGCGCCTGTGTGCGGGCATCTCTGCCGGGCGCAGAGAGGGTGTTGGGCAGAAGGGCAGGTGCTGTCGCCACAGGTGCCTCACCATCGGGTTTCCCCCTAGTGGGGCGCTGGTCTGGGGACCCTCTTTTCCTACCATGGCAACCGGAGCTGGGAGCAGGCCCCTCATATCCTTCCGGCTTTGGGGCCTGCCTGGCTGCTGTCCACGGGAGGTGACACTCGGGGAACCGACGCCCGTTTGGCTGCTGCTTCGCCGTGGGTCCCTGGGGAAGCCCAGATCTCCTCCTTGACAGGGAGCTTGGGCTTGAGTGCTCCCATGTCCAGGGTGCTCCCCTCCACCCCCCAATGCCGTAATGCCTGGAGCAGGGACACGAGCTACGTGGCCAAAGGGGCTTGGGGGTGTGATTAAATGAATGATCTTGAGATTGCCCCAGTGACCTTGGCAGACCTTGGCAGGCCCTGATGAAAGGGAGAGGGGGGCCCACGGGAGAGACGTGTGAGGAAGGTGGAAGTCCAAGGAGGGAGGGGTGAGATGATGGACTCACAGCACAGGTGGCTGAGAGCCAAGACAAAGGAAGGGGTTCTGTCCTAGAACCTTCAGAAGGGACCAGCCCGGTCCACACCGAGACTCAGAGCTCTGAGAATAACCGGGGGTGGGGGTGGGGGTGGTGGTGTGTGTGTGTGTGTGTGTGTGTGTGTGTGTGTGTGTGTTTCAAGCCGTCACATTGGGGCGATTTGTGACAGGCGCGGTTCCAACCCACGGTTGTCTCTGACACTTCTACCTACCCCACCGCTGGTCTGTCAAGGCCGAGCCCGACTGTCTGCCAGGGAGCGAGCGGGTGGGTGGGGGCTGTGTCACAACTCCTCTGGCTGGCACCCTCCACCCAGGATGCTGCAGCAGACCGCCTAGTGGGCTCCAGTCATGTCTCCGTGTCTCCCGGATGCTTCCTTCCAATTAGCACGGCCCTGGCTCAGACGCGGCCCCCCTCCCCTCTCTGCTGGGAAAACATTCACTCCCCTCCCTGCTGAGCTGGGGGGGTGGTGGGGGCTGCGAGCCCATCAGTCGGGTTGCAGCAGAGCCCGTGGCCCTCGGTGGCGGCCACACGACCACCCCAGCCACCCTGGTTCTCATCTGTGGGAGTTCTGGGGCTGTTCGGTTGAGCTCAGCGCCCACCGTCTCTAGGGACTCTGATCGCTCTGCAGACCTTGATCGATGAGCTTCATCGATAGCCCGCTGCCTGGAGCTCGCTCTGCAGCCGAGGCAGTCAGCACTGCCCCACACTCCCCCCACCCCCGCTGGCCAAATGAAGGAGTGAACTAGGGCCTGGGCGCCCAGGACGGTGACTGGGAACCTGGGGGGCACTGCTGTGGGGGTGGGGGTGGGACGCCAGGCTCCAGGGGCTCGCCCTCAGCAAAGCTCACAGCTGCAGAGCCAGCTGCCAGGCTGGCTCTGGGGAGGGTGGCTTGGCACGAGCTGCAGAGCCAGCTGCCAGGCCGCCTGCCGGGCTCTGGGGAGAGGCGCTGGCTCCAGCACCCTCTGGACTGTGTGTGTTTAGGGACCCCCAGGTTCACAGAGCGCAGGGTACGCCTTCCACAAACTGGATGCAGGGATAATGGGAAGCTCAGGTAGACCAGGAACCGTCTACCGGAGGACAAAATGGATTTCTTCCCAGCAGGGAAGGCTGAGCAGGGACACGAACCAGCTGAGCTGAGGGGTCTGTGGCTGGGGCCCTGAGCCAGGGTTTTCCTGAGCCACTGCAGGGACTCTTTCCCTCCCTGAAAATGACAAGAGTGTGACCCGTTTTATGTGTGGGTAGCTGAAGCTGGGGCGAGGGGCCTGGTCAGCCCACAAATCCGTGAGTGCTGGCATCAAGATTTGAACCTGGATCCTTCTGACTGAAGCCAGGACTCACGGCTCTCCCCAGTCCTTGCAGCTGTGTGAGCGTCTCTCTCTTTCTCTCCCCCCCCCCCCAAAAAAAAAAACCAACAACAATAAAACAAACAACAAATGAAGAACTCGGACCGTACTGTCTGTTCCCTAGGCTGAGGGCCCTTGCTTGGGCCTTGGGACAGACCCAGGGCGGTGTTTCCCACTTCCCTGGGATAGGGGGTACCCAGGGAGACCGGTTTGGTGTCTGCTTAGCCAGTGGAGGACTTCAAAGCCCTTTGATCTCTTATTCTTCTCGACCATGACCGGGCAGAACAGGATTACTTTCCCATTTTATGGCTGGGCTTCAGGAAGCAGATGGACTCTCAGGGCCCTCAGCACAGAGTGGTCCAGAACAGACTAGGTCAGCGGTTCTCAACCTGTGGGTCTCAACCTCTTAGGGGGTCAAACGACCCTTTCACAGGGGTTGCCTGATTCTTAACAGTAGCAAAATGACAGTAACAACAAAAATAACTATGGCTGGTGTGTGTGTGTGTGTGTGTGTGTGTGTGTGCGCGCGCGCACGTGCATGAGGAACTGTATGAAAGGGTTTTGGCTGCATGAGGGAGGTTGAGAGCCATTGGACCAGTGACATTGCTGAAGGGGACAGGCCTCCCTCAGGTGCAGTAACTTCATGGCCCTGAGTGGCTTGAGCTCCCCGTTCCCAGGGGCCTCTGATGTGGCCGGTCAAAATGGGGAGGGGACTTCAGTTCCTCTGGCTGTCTCGCCAGAGTCCACCATGACTTATAAACCAAGGCCCAAGCTGACTGCCAAATCTGGCTAAGTTTCAGGGTGTGGGGAGGGGGCCCTGGTCTGTGGTGAGACCCACGATCCAGAGCCAGGTAGAATGTGGCCATCACTCCGCAGGTAGCATTTCAGAGGTGTGAGTCACCTGATTCCTCTCTGGTCCCTAGAGCCAGTGTGATAATGGGGCCACCAGGCCCATGGGGGCTGCTGGGGATTGGCAAGCACAAGTCATCCCAGCAAACAGGTCCTCCCCGCCTGCCCCCCCCCCCAGCCCCACCTGTGTTCCCTTCACTGCACAAGCAGACCCTGAACTTTCCCCCTTCTGCCTGCTTCCCTTTCCAGACGGCACCCAGCCTGCCCTTCCCCCTCGGACGAGCACCTCTGGTCTGACAATGCTCGTGGCAGATGGTACCGGTGATGCTGCCAGTGCAGGTGGCATGCCGTGTCCTACCTGTCCGCCGCCCGCCATGCTGTGCGCCTCCCACCCAGCTCGGGGACAGACTCACCTCATACAGCAAGCAGCCCAGAGACCAGATGTCTGACTTGAAGTTGTAGCCGTTCTCATGGATCCTCTCTGGGGACATGTAGTATGGCGTCCCCACTGAAACACACCAAGGGGGCAGGGGCTTAGGCTCCATGCAGGGGCAGGAGGCACCCGGTGGCTGGCGAGAGGCGGCCTTGGTTTCACTGGCACTGAGGGCATACTTCCTGCCCCTCTGGGGCTGTCCTACTTATCCAAAGCAGGGGAGTGTGTCAGATCGGAGGTGCCCCTGCTGGGAGGGCATTAGAATCCCCAGGAGGGGTTAAAAAGAAGAAGGGAAAAAAAGTGGATTTCCAGAACCTAGCCAGATGCAAGAATCTGTCAGAGCCCTGGGCAGCTGGGATCGCTATTTCTGCCCACTGCGAACAGAAGTGCAGCAAAAGGAGCCGCCGTCCGTCGATTTAGAAATCTGTGTGGGAGTCTGTGGGGAAACCAATTGCGACTCCAAATTGGAACAGCTTATGTATTTCGGTCAGGAGGGAGCCAAAGCAAACTGAATGGCCAGTGTGAAACAGATGACTTGTCCTATCCAAACCACAGGATGAAATCCAAACCATTCACAGTGGGAATCTCCAGACGGACTGTACGTGGATGCCAGTACCCTGGGGGCCACAGACGTGACTGTGAGACGTGGATCGTTTCCCACACTGAAAGGCATCATGGAACGGATGGGATGCACACAGACAGCGGGCGCGATGGAACTCGGAGGCCCCTAACTGACACTCCCTCTCCCTCAGCTTGCTTTAGAGCTAGCTGCTGGGGCTTCCAGCCCAGGGACTGGAAAGAAGTGGGACGGCTCAGAGTGGCCCAGGCTTCGGCCGGCAGCTGCCGTGGCCAGCTGAACCCTTCCTGAAATGGATCCAACAAAGAGTTGAGTTGCTTGTCCCAGGCTGGAGCTGCCCCTGTGGGTTTTCAAGCCATGTCAAGGAAAGGCTGGATTGGCCTGCAGCGGAAGTCCCTGTGGGAGCCTGCTGAAAATCCCGTCAATCAGGACCACGCGTCTGCACCCTAAAGTCTGAGCTGGGGGAGGCCCCTATAAGGTCTCCCTTGGCCTTGCTCATCCTGTCAGGTGCTCAAGGAACATCTGTAGAACCGACGAATAAAGGAATTGGTGAAACAGGGGAGGCTTGGCCCGTGGTACTCAGTGTTTTGTCCTGCAGGAAAGTGTTCTCCCTTGGCCTCGGACACGGATCTATTCTGGCTCACTTGAAGGGCTCCCCGCTGTGCGTCGGGGCCTACAAATAAACCCGTATCCCGTGTTCCTGCCATGCCCCCTTTCTTGGAACTAAGTCACTTTAAAGGGGCTCTGGTGGGGTCCAAAATAGGGGTTATACGTTGGGCCACTAACACAAGGTCGCCTGTTCGATACTACCAGCTGTGCCAGGGGCCAAAGATGAGGCTTGAAAACCCACACGGGCAGCTCCGTCCTGTCCTCTGGGGCGCTATGCGTCGGCACCCACTTGATGGCAGCGAGTCCGATTTTGGTTTGGAAGTCATTTAAAGTCTGGATTTTTAGGGAGCAGACCACACAGCGCGCAAGTCTTCCAGGTCAAACAAGACGGCAGGGGCATCCCCCGGCTTGCACTCACCCCGGAGGTCGTGTCCCCAGACCCCGAAGAAGGGGGACGGGCTGCTGGGCAAGTCAGCGCGTGTCCACGAGAGAAGCCCACGAAACTGCGCGCGCGGGCCCCGAGGCCACGCCCCGGGCTGCACCTGGGCCATCCCAGGAGCCTCTGCGGGCACTTCCGGCCCCGCGTGGCATCGCCCCGTCCGGCGGCGCACGTCCCTTCTCCCCGACGTGGGGCGGCGTGAGGGCAGCGCTGAGGGCCCTGGCCTCCGTCCACTCCCCGCTGCCAACGCAGCTCCGGCCCGAACCACACCGCCCTGCTGTGAAATGCCGGGAGGACCAAGATAGAAGCGGGCGTGGGTGCCCACGCGACCATTCCCCAAACGGCAGGAGGCACATGGTCCTGTCGGGGGTGGTGGTGTGGTGAGTGGGTGCGTCCCTGGCTGCCCGTTCCTGGCCCACTTGGGCTCGAACCTGGTTCAGTCACTCACTAGCCGAGCACTTGGGTTCGCCCTCAGCCTCAGTTTTGAACCATCCGTAGAACCACCATCCGTAGAACCACTGGGTGTTTTCCAACTCAACTGCGAGAGGTGGGTTATCGTGATGGGAGAAGACAGTCTCTCCACCGCCACCCCCCACCAGGGCTTGGGGGCTGTAAGAGGAAGGGGTTGAACTCCTGGGCCTCCTTCCTTTCACCTGAGTTTTGGTTTTCCTGCCTGGAACATGGGGCTAGTCACATAGGCCTTGAGGGGGTGTGTGGGTGGAAGGGGCCCTGGGGTCCCCCCAGTGGTGAGGTCTCCTCTGCATGGCTGGAGCTGCTGCAGAAGCTCATTCTCAGGGACCTGCCCTCCACTGTGTTCCCATTCCCACCCACCCCACAGCCCGCTCACCACCCAAACCTCCCCCACCCCAGTCCTCAGCCAGGCATCTTCAGCCCCTCTACACTCTAGCCTCAACACAGGAACCCTGGGCAGCAGCAGCACATCACCCCCTCCGGGCTTGCCTGTAGGAAGGATGGCGCAGTGGGCTCGGGAGTGGGGCTGATGCCAGCCGCACCTGGAAGCGGAATCTTGGATGTGGTGAAAAGACATGAAATTGTTCACTGGGGATTCGCTAGGCAAACACAAGTGAATCCATTCTGGCTTTGCCTTTAAACTGAAACCCGGTTTACAGCCTTTGTCTTGGAACCCCTGCTGAGACCGGGCCCCTGTGTGTTCCGGCTTAGGACTGGGCTCCAGCGGGGTTCAAAGTACTTGCCAGGCCTTTCTTCCGAGGTACTTCTAGGCGGACTTCAACCAACCAGCGGAGCCCAGGCCGAGCTAGGCAAAGACCTCCAAAGTAGCCACGAATGGGGAAAAAAAAGTACTTCTATCAGCATTGCCTTAATTTCTAATGGCTTTCTCTTTTTTTTGTTTTTTTTGGGGGGGCATCACTGCCCTCTGGTGGGAGTAGGAGGCCCAGCCTGGCTCCTAGAGAGCTGCTGCTGGATTTGAACCGTCAGCCCTGTGGACTGCAGTCCCACACACAACCACTACGCCACCAGGGCTCAGCCCTCCAGTGGCTTTCATGGTACAAATTCCGACTCCTTTCTCTTGAGTGTCGCACTTATCTAGGTCAGAAAATTTGCAAGACCCGCCGGCCAGCTGACTGGGAGAGATGCACGCCAAAGAAGGGTGACCCAACAGAAGGTTCACACTGTAGAACAGTATCTTCGCTGTCTCACATCAGTAAAATTTTGCTGAAGATTAGCCAACAACGTTTGCAGCAGTACATGGGCAGGGTGCTGCTGTGCGTTCAAACTGGATTCAGAAGAGGGCGGGGAACAAGGGCTGTCATTGCTGATGTCACGTAGAACTCGGCTCAAAGCAGAGACTGAGAGAAAGATGTCTCCTTGTTTCACTGACTGCGCGAAGGCCTCCGACTGTGTGGGCCGTAATAAACCGGGGATAACTGTGAGAAGAATGAGAGTACGGATCAAGAGGCAGCTGGGCGACCGGAACAAGGGCACGCTGCACGGGTTACCATCAGGAAAGAAGTGCATCCGGCTCGTATCCTCTCACCGTCCTTGCTCGATCTGTATGGCTAGCCAATCCGAGGCGCTGGATTCTATGACGAAGAGGGCGGCATCAGCATTGGAGGCAGGCTCGTTAACAACTGGAGGGCTGCAGAAAGGGAGGCGTCACGGAAGCACTCGCTGTGAAGATCAAGGGTCGCAGCCTTCAGTACGCCTGACCGCTCACAGTAAGGAAGACCTGTTGGCCCCAACTAGACCAATGGGTAGCCACTGGAGGGAAGTCTGATGTGGTCGAGGAGTTGGTCTCACGTGGAGCCCCTCAGTGCTCGTGACAGGGGCAGTCAGCAGGTCAAAAGCGCGCTGGCGTGCGCTAACCCTGCTGCCCTGGACCTCTCCGGAGTATCCAAGGGGAAGGCTGTGACTGAGGACTAAGGTGCGCCTGCCCGGGGCCATGGCGTTGTACGTGCCATCCATCACATGCACACGAGCGTTGGGCACTCAGGAAGACTCCATTTGAACGGTGGTGCTGGAGAAGAAGACACAAAGCACCCTGGGCTGCTCACAGGACAGCCCCGTCGGCACTGGAGGAAGTAAGGCCCAAATGCTCTGGAGAGGCAAGGATGGCCAGACTTCATCTGACACACTCTGGACACAGTGTCGGGAGATAGCAGTCCCTGGAGAAGGACGTCATGTTTGGCAAAGTGGAGGGGCGGCGAAAAAGGGAAAGGAGATGGATGGAGACAGTGGCTGCTTCCATGGACGCGGGCGTAGGAGCAAGGGGGAGGCTGGCGCGGGACCCGTTGCGCACAGGGTCACCCTGTGGGTCAGAGCTGACTGGACGGCACGTAGAGGACAACGAGCGCGAGTGTCTGAAATCCATGTGGTGGCACAGGGGGCTGTACATGGGAAGCTAAGCACAGTGTCCGCAGCGTGAGCCTAGCAGCTGCTCAGCAGGACAGAGCGGAGGTGGTCTGTGCTTGGGAAGCTGGCATGGCCCTGGCGTCTCCAGGGAGCAGGTCTGCTCTGCGTCCGACTGGACTCGGGGACAGTGGGTTCCCTTGGCTTTGTTACAACCAATGTGGGCCTGTGATTCTAAATGGCACCCGGCGTTTTCCAGGCCAGAGGGTTTCATCCAAAGATGGCCCAGGAAATCTCCGGTCCACTGTGGCCGGCACATGGCCCACACCGTGCCCGCCTCAGGCATGTTGCAATGGGGCTTTCCCCACTGCCAGGGCCAGTTCTCCCTCTGGAATGGCTGGGAGCATGCAGGAGATTTGACGTGGGCAGCAATCATTAAAGGTCATGCTTTGGTTCAGTGAGAACTCTAATTTTCTTCCGAGAATGGATCTTGCGAGGGCAGGGCTTTTTGAAGAACGAAGTAATTGAACAAATGAAACAACTACAGTTGGCATCCTGGCCCCTCCCCTCGGTCCTCTCCGCCTGCCTCTTGGTATCAACTTGTTTCTCTGACAGCATGTGCCCCTGAAAATGCCAGAAATGCCTGCCCTCTCTCCCAGGTTGATGTCTGCACTCGGTCTGTTCGCTGGCAATTTGAGCTTGAGCTCTTTTGCTGGCACAGCTGGTCTGGGCTAAAGTACAGAGTTCCCGGGGGTTGTTCCCAGGTGCCCTGTGCTGCCAGGGCAGGGTGAAGCTGGGGGGAGACCCACCACCACAGAAGCACTTGGCTATGAGGATGGTCCAGGCCCTGGGCAAGGCAGGTGGGAGACAGACATGTCACAGCACAGGGTGACCCACACTGGGCTCCTCACGTCCCAGGGACTCATGGGAGTGAGGTTCCAATTCCTTTCCCTGGGGCCCCGGACAAGCCCTCCTGGTCCCTGGCCACCTCTTGCTAGCACGAAATGGAATGGGCTTTCCCCCACATGGGCCTGGGTATCCCCTCTACTCAGAGACCTTGTGGGGAGTCCTTTTTCAAACCCTTTTCTAGGTACCTGTGACCCAAGCCCACTTCCTTCCCACCGTGTGTATGTCTCTCTCTCTCTCTCTCTCTCTCTCTCTCTTTCTCCACCAGGGAAGAGCATTGGAACTGGGCTGACACCAGCTTCAGTCTCCTTTCCTGTGACCCCTGGGCAAGGCTGATCACTCCTGAGCCTCAGTTTCCTCAACTTAAAATGGAGATAATAAGCCACTGTGTGATATTTTGCAAAAGCTTATTTTCCAAACACTAAACCTTCTCTCTTACTGGCAGGCCCAGACCATAAGCAGGCCCTGAACTGCTGGGTGCCCAGCGTAGAAGTGTACCGTACACAAGGGGTCCCTCAGAGAGGAGTCCTGCCTGCCCCCTGACCACCTTCCCCGTATGGGAGGCCCTTGCTAGCTACATAACTCCCAGGTCTCCTGCGTTCAGCACAGAGCCGGCTGTCCACTCGGGGCAAGAGAAAGACCAATGGAGTGTTCCACAGTTGGGTTTGACTGCCTGCATCCAACGAAGGGGGCCCCAACCAGATGTCACCGTCCCACCCCCAAGCCCTGAGAGGTGGCACAGGACCCTGTATGGGCCCTGGGTGCGAGCAAGACTCCCTTCCCAGCTCTGCTCCCCCCGAGGCGGCCCTGTCACTGCCACCGAGCCGGCAGGGCCTGCCCTCCCAGCCCTACAATTTGTCTTGCAGCTGCTGCCATTGCTCGGAGCGAGACACTGGCTTGTAGCTTGTGAGCTGTGTATAGGCAAATCTTTCATTTTTCTTTCATTACGCCGGCGTGTACTGTCACTTAATTTTTATGTATGCAATCCTCCCTGACAAATATGATCTGCTGCCTGGTAATTCGTCTGACGCTCATTCTGTTCCGCGCTCTAATTACGGCTCCTATTCCTGACACCGAGGCAGCCGCTCTGCCACCGCTGGGTACCGCACCTGTCAGCCCGGCCGTGGCACTGACTAATGCCCTTTCATGCCAGCCTCATGTTAGCAAATACAGAGGTGGGGAGGGGCTGCGGGAGGGGAGGCAGGAAGAGCCCAGATTTACATACTCCCGGCTCCTGGGTCAGCAGCCTGAGGGCGGAGGTGGTTGCCGGGGCAACGTGGCTGCCCCCACAGTGTCCCCACATAGTAGGTGTGCATTCGAGGAGGTGGATGCATAATTCATGCCCACGCATGGAGTGTGAGGGTGCCCCGCCCTCTGCATCCTTCCCGAGTCACAGTGTGAGGCAATTAGTCCAAGCTCTTGCCTGATGTGTGTGTGTGTGTGTGTGTGTGTGTGTGTGTGTGTGTGTGTTGCTGAGAGAGAGAGAGAGGGTTTTTTTTTTTTTACAGAACCTCACTGTGACTTGGTGATGTTCCCCCTGGTGTCTTGGGGACTTCAGGCCCTGTTTCTGGTCCTGCAGGGTCCCTGTCATGGAGCCTGGCTCAGAGCCGAGCAGGCCGCCCAGCTCTGCGGGTACGTCCTGGACACTGGGCACACGGGCCCCGCCTTTGGGCAGGGCAGTCCCAGGACAGCCCTTTCCGTCCATCGCAGGGCCTGGCAGATGCGCAGAGTTCCCGCAAAGAGCCCAGCTTCGGCGCGGCCTTTCCCCCAGTTCCAATTCCTTCTCATTAATATAATAAGTGCACCAGTCGAAATCGATAAAATCACCGTCGGACGAGACCGTGTTTTTGCCCGCTGCTAATGATGTGACCGTAACGGGCTCTGACGGTGCATGGCAGGCTTTTCTGGCGTGGGACAGATGAGGCTTGGAACCTGACTGACGGGCACAGAGGCAGGGGATTCGACTCTCCCCTGACAGGTTCCCTTGAATGGGTGGCCTTTTCAAAGCTCTCAAACCAAAGAGGTAAATACAGTCCCCAAGCACGGCCACATGCTGATGGAACAAGGGGCTCCAGGGCTTTCGTCCCAGCAGGGGAGACCTGGCTCCAGGTGCCCCAGGAAGCTCTCCTGAGGCCGTGGAAGTCTCTGGAGGGAGGGCGCGCAGGAGCTTAGTCTTCTGGAGGCTGTTGCACATGAGGCCTCTACGACTCCAAACCGACCCACAGCACCTAGCAGCCCTGGGGTCTAGGCCTGGCCCTACTGCTTTGGGACCCCGCGGTGGGGGAGGCACGGGGGAAGGAGAGAACCACTCAAACTTCCTGAGTCCTCATTTGCAAACACACAGGATCTTGTGACCATCACAGCCCCTGCGAGACCTGAACTAGGTGCCATCAGGCTCCCCCAAGGCAGAGTCTCGAGCCTGCTCTCCTGGGAGCTGAAGGGACAGGGACACGGCGCCTGACTGCTGGACCCCCACTGATAGGTATCCCAGGATCATCTGTGCCACACAGCACACCCACACAATCCCGACGCGGCTCGGCTCTGATTCCTGCCCTGTGTGCTCCACCCTGAGCGCCCCCACAGCCCCGGGACCTGCAGGAGCAGTGGGGGCTCGGAGGCAGGTTGCAGTGGCAGAAGGGCCCACAGGTGTCCGGCGAGGCCCACTAGCTGAGCTCCGTGAGAACACCCGGGCCCCCAGGGAGGGGGGGCGGAGAGCAATGAGAGCACTTTCTCTGCCAAGCAGCACATCAAAGAACTGGCTCTGAAGAAGGAACCCGACCACCCCCCCCCCCCTCACTCTCCAGACAGCTGGAAGTGCCCCCACAGGTGCAGAGGCTAGATGCTGACATACCTCTTCGTGATGCATGAGGTCCTGTTTCAGTGCTTGGCTGGGGGCGGGGGGGGGGGGTATGTTGAGTTGCTGGCTTCTAGATTCTAATGGAACCCCCCCCCCCCCCCATCACCCATCATGACCAGTTTCCCAGCAAGTTACCAATCTGGCAGTGCATGCTGAAGCCCATCCCTGTTTTACCCCAGAGTAAAGAACAGAGCACCGTGCTCAGGGTGTGAGGTCCCACCCCGTCCCCCGCTGCACCCTCCCAAAGACCCTGCTCTCCAGCCAAACCAGGCCTCCTCCTCAGTCTCAGCCCCTCTGCACAACCGGCTCCTTTCCTGGAACGCTGTTTCCAGCCTCCCTCCCTGCACCTCCTTCCGGCTGAGGGCCCCAGCGCCCACACTGCTCCCCAACAGGACACAGCCCGACGCCCACCTCCAGGTAGAACGGCCAGAGTCACGTGTGGATACCACATGGAGGCCAAGACACAACGAGGGCTTCTTGCAGCACAAGACCAGTCGCCCCGCCCCCCCAGCATGGCTGGGCCACGCTGTCCCAGAACTGCTGCAGGACAACCTGAGGGCCTCCTCTCCCCCTGTCTGGGTCACTGCCAGGGCGTGAAAGAGAAGAGGAAAACCTGCCGCCCAGAAGCAGTGTTCTCCTGCCCTCGACGGAGGGCCCAGGGCCCAGTGGGAGAGTGTCTGAATTTCCCATGGGGCCACTGGGGGGCGCTGTTGGGGCGCAGGCTGACTCGGCTCACCTAGGGAATGGGCTGCGGTGGTCTCGGAGCTGAAGAAGCGGCCCAGGCCCAGGTCACCGAGCTTCACCACACCCGTGGCTGTGATGAA
The DNA here is from genome assembly GCA_004026705.1 of Nesogale talazaci. NCBI lineage: Eukaryota > Metazoa > Chordata > Mammalia > Afrosoricida > Tenrecidae > Nesogale > Nesogale talazaci. The sequence goes on from PVJH01007215.1 coordinate 58,040, forward strand.
CACATTGGCTGGCTTGATGTCTGCAGGGAAGGAGCAGGAGTTGATGTGGGACATGGAGTTGAGGTGGATGGGGCCGGGGGAAGGAAGAGGCTTGGTGGCCCAGGAGAGAGAGGGATGGAAGGCCCTTCAGGCCAGGGTGGGCCCTGCCTTGCCGCTCAATCTCTCACGGCAAGATCCCTGCCCAGACTCTCCTGCATGGGACCTTGGAAGCTTACCTTCCTGGGTGAGCCTCAGTTTCTTTATTTGTATAAAGCAGGGGTCCTCAACCTCCCCAATGCTGCGACCTGTTCCTACGGTTCCTCATGGGGTGGTGACTCCCAATCATTAAATTATTTTCGTTGTTACTTCACCACTGTCATTTTGCTACTGTTATGAATTGGGTGGCCCTTGTGAACGGGTCGTTCGACACCCAAAGGGGTCTCGATGCACAGGTTGAAAACTGCTGGTATACAAGGCCTACCCCTACCTACTTTCCCAGATCTGTGAGGGGGATTAGCAACTTAAAAAAAAACACGGAATAGCTGGATGCTTGGTGCTCAGAATGGTATGTAGCACACAGTAGGCACTCACACAATATTTGTGGACAGATTGAATACTCTTGAGATAAGCTGTAGTAAAGGCAGTACCTCACACATAGTAAACACTGATGAATGCAGAGGGAAGGTGCTCTGACCAGGCAGCTTCTTCCTCACCTCTCGGGGATGATGACAATTTTTGGAACAGTCTTTGGTCAGTGTCTCTGTTTTCCAGCCACCTCCTACCAAGACTTCAAAACCCATAGGAAAAGCTCCCTTCTGTGGGATGCTTCCTCTGACCGCTCCAGGTAGAGCTGCAGCTGTTCTGTAATTAGTCATGCCTGATCGATTGGGTCTGCAGCCACACCTTGGCCCCACTGCTGTACCCTCTCTGTGCTGGGTGTCAGGGACAGGAGATGCTGGGCAAGCAGGGGGCATGAGGCGCATGTATACAGTCAGGTCTGGCCTCTGCCTCCACTCCAGGCAGGCTGGGCAGGGGTGGGCAGCAGGTACCTCGGTGCATGACGCGGCGTGAGTGCATGTGCTCCACGGCGCTGCACAGCTGCACGAAGTACTTCCACACCGTCCTCTCGGGGATGAGCCGCTTCTGCTTCTTAAAGAACTGTGGAGGGGCGGGAGCCACACAGACAGACAGACAGGCAGGCCGAGGTGAGCGGCTATAAGGGAGGGCCCAGGAGGCACTGACACCCTCTTGCGTCTAGCAGGCAGCCTGGCACGTGGCCCAGAGAGTGCTCAGGTTGCTGTACAAACAAGGGAAGTGGGAACCCAAGTGGTCACACCTCTGCCTCGGTCCCCGTCTCCCTGCGATCACCTGTCCACTCCCCAGCCCACTGTGTGCACCCCCACCACAGCCCTGGTGGGTGCCATGCTCGGGCTGTGCCCCGGCCTGCCAGACGAGAGGTCCTGGGCGGGTTCCCAGATATCTGCCTGGGCTGCATTGGGTGAGGGCTGTCTTCAGTCCTCCTCTTTCCAGACTCCCCCAGCATAGGTCTGCCCCCTCCTGTTTCCCTGCCCCCCCCCTGACTCTCTGGCTCAGACCAGGCTGGAGTAGACTCTCTCTCCCCCAGGCCCAGCCTAAGCCTGGCCCAGGAGGTGGGCACCAGACCCCATCTCTAGGTTACCCCATGACTTAAGGGCCCTGCCCCGCTCCCAGTGCCCACACCTCAGAACAGCATGGGTGCTTTTGACATGGCCATAAGATCTCACATCCCCAGACCCCACTTTAACAGGCACCCCCATTGACCTCACTGTCCCGCAAAAATAACACTCCCTGCTTGAGACTTAAGCACAACATCAAAACAGGGTGGTCTCGAGTGGCACATTACATGAGGTCCTGAAGGGGTAATGGGAACGTGTCCTTGTCCCCAGCTTTCCATAAGGGCTTCTAGCTGCCAGCGCTGGAGTGGGAGGCTGGATTTGCAGGGACAGAAGGGCCAGGCTGGCTTTGTAAGAAGCTTCGGTCCAGGGACTGCCCATCAGATCAGTCCTTCTTCTCAAAGCAGCCAGCGGGGAGCCTGGGCTCGTGTGTCAGGGCTGCTGCTCTGACACAACTTCCATTGCTGCGGCCAGAGAAGACAGGGACCAACCCAAGTACCTTCACTACTTGGGCAAGGGGGTGTGGGGTGCAAGAGACAACCTGAGCTCCTGTTTGCTGAGCACTGGCTGTGCCAGGCACCTTGCCGAGCCCTCCATTCCAAAGGACTGTGCCCATCTTACAGACGGGGAGACTGAGGGCCACCCAGCAGCTAGTGCTGGCATCACAGCTCAATCCTCAGTCTTCCAACAGACCCTTTGGGGGCGGAACGGAGCTCAGAGAGGCTCAGGGAGGTGCCCACAGCTGAGAGCCTGACCTGGAGTCCAGCCTTGGGAGAGCCTCCATGTCGGGACAGGAACCACGAGAGGGACCACCCAGGCTCCCAGTATGGACTCCCCACCCCAGGGCACCCCCAAGCCTCCAGGGTAGGCTGGAACCTGAATCCTGTTTACATGCCACGGCCGGTTAATCCCCATGATGGCATTTAAGAGGGCGCATGTGGCCGTCAGTGGTGATTTTCTAAATGTCACGTCCTATAAGCCCTGCCTGGCATTTCGCGGGAAGGCAGAGAGTCTCTGGTGGCTTCCGGTGGCAGCAACTCCCAGCTTTAACATCCTCATACAGGGCGCTGGGACTGCGGCCGTGGACCTGGAGACAGGCTGCTAGCGGCCACGCAGAGGGCAGCTGGGCCCTGGCCACACCTGTTCCCCTGGAAGCCCAAGTGAGAAAGATGCAGGAAATTGAGCTCCTGCCAAGTGCAAGAGACTGTCCTGGGCACATTACAGATGAGAAAACCGAGGCCCAGGCCGCTGCTTAGGGGAGGGCCTTATGTGGGGTCTGGGGCCTTGCCATCACCCAGCCTGGCATCCTCTGCTTGTTGGGGGCAGCTCCAAGACTGACTGGCTCTTCTGAGCTGGCACAGGCACAGGCCGGGTGGGGAAGGAGGGCTCCTGAGTCAGGGTGGCACGAGGAGCCAGAGTCAGGGAGCCCAGTCCAGAAGGCCAGTCTGCTCCAGCTGGCCCTCCCAGCCCTGTCTTACATGAACCCAGGAGACCAGGGGCCAGGAGGGGGCACCTAGCCCTCCCAGTCCCAGACCAGGCACAAGGAGACACTGGACACCCATGTGCCGCCTCCTCTCTTTTGAAATGCAAACAGCTTCCACTAGGCTCTGCCATTCCCGCAGTGACTAGTCTCGAGATAGAGTGGAAACTGAGGCGTGGGGAAGGGAGTGGGGAGGACTTGACCAGGACAGTCTGCCATCAGAGGAGCCTTAGGTGTGTTGTCAGGTAAGCGCTGGACCCAAAGTCCAGGGGTTCAAGCCCCTCAGCGGCTCTGTGGGAAAAGGATGAGGCTGTCTGCTCCCATAAAGAATTACAAAGTTATCTTGAACAACAGAATTGACTACTTAAAACAAGAAAAATTAACCCCATCCTAGAAGCCCTACAGAGGGGTACTATGAGTCAGAATCGCCCAATGGCAAGGGGGTGGCAGCGGCTGGAGGCACAGCAGGTTAAGTACCGCACTGCTAACCCAGCGGTGGGTGGTTTGCACCCAGCAGCTGCTCCCTGGGAGGAGGAGGGCACGTCCTCCTCTAAAGATATACAGTCCTGGACACCCCTAAGGTGTCCTGCTTGTAGGGAGTTTGCAATGGGTCGGAACCACTCGATGGCAGTGGGGTTTTCTGGTTTGGTCTGACTCCAGATCCAGAAGGGTGTCAGGTGTGCGCCACGGTTGAGAGCGTGCTCTGCCAACCTGGGAGGCTTCCTATCCCCTCCCGCCTCCTTCCCATCCGCCCAGCATTGCCCACCGCCGTGACAGGGGCTGTATCTCTCCTGCCGGGAGGCTTTCTCAGCCTCTGGCTCCTTTCCCATGGCCAACAGCCACCTCCCCAGGCACCCACTCTTGCCCCAAATCAGACATTTTAATTCCCACCGTGGGTCTGTGGGGGAGGGGGGAGGGGCTGCTTCTTGCTGACTTTGGGGCAATGTCTTGAGTCCTGAGCCTGGACCTAAAGGTGCTGCACGACGAGCCCATTATCCTTGCCTTGTACTGTACCGGTCCCCCCCCCCCCGACTTTTCCCATCCTCTTCCCTCAAACATCTTGGGGGCTCCTGGGGCTTTCACATCCTCCGGCCCTTGCATGAAGAGCCTTGGTGGTGTGGTGAGCTACACGCAGGACTGCTAGCCACAATCAGCCGCTCACGTCTCCCAGCCGGCTGCTCCAGGGGAGGAAGAGGCGGCGTCCTGTCCCCGGGAAGACGCACGGCACGGGAAACTCACAGCGGAGTTCCAGGTGTCCCTGTAGGGTCACTGTGCGGCAGAATTGACTCTGGCAGCGAGGCTTTCCTGGGAGGGGGGTTGGTTCCTGCACAAGCTGCCCCTCCTGCTAAGCGGCCGTGGCCCACAGGTCTCAGTGTCGCCTCCTGCGGGAAGCCCCCCTGACTCTCACAGGGCTGACCTCGGCTCATTCCTGGGGCTGCCAACCCATGGAAACCCGACGCAGGGATCTTGGTACAGACGGGCACGGAGTGGGCACTGGATGCATGTGTACTCAGCAGAAGAACACATGAAGGAGAAACAAGTGAAGGGGGGGCGTGGGGGGAAAGAGGAACTGAGACATGATATACCACATCTGTTCCCACCAGGGATCTGTGTGAAGATTAACATCTCTGCAAACGCATTAATATGTCAACGAAAATATAAAAGCGGGTGATAACAGCTCAAGTAATGGCGCTTCCCAACGATGCCCGTATTCCTTGGAGCCAAATTTCAGAAGAGCAGGAGTGAGCAATTGCTCCTGGCGGGAAAGACAGAGAACCCTCTCCCGGCCTGCTTCCAAGTGTGACTGGGACCAGAGTGGGTGGGTGGGGGGCACTGAGGGGGGTCCAGGCTTGCACAGGAGCCAGGTGGCCTGGGACCTGCCACAGGGGGCCATAAGGGTGGCCTGGAGACACCGTCCAGGCAAGCAGGGAGTGAGGGTCTCGAGGGAGGAGTGGAGTGTGAGTCTGGGGCTGGGCCTGGGGTCAGGCAGAGGTGGCCTCCTCGATTGGGAGGCTGTGATTCCGCTGGCGGAGGGCTCAACCTCTCTGTGGCAGCGTGGCACGTGACGGTGTGGCAGTGTCGTCTGGTCACAGCCTCCAACAGACCTCCGATGGCTCCAACTTCGGCCGGTGGGGTGGGGTGGAGCAGTGTGGGGTCATCACAGGCGCGGACCAAGAGCCAGACTTGGTGATGAGCTGCCGCGAAGCCTGGCAGGTACCCAATCTCTCCGAGAGCCCTAGCCTGGCCGTGACTGGGAAATGGGAATGCCCCCCACGGCTGGAAGGGCCCTGGGGGGATCAGCTCGGGCCCAGTGTCTGTGAGGAGTCCCAGCTGGAAAGCAGGCCCAGGTGACAGACAGGACTGTCTTCACAGTGCTGGGTGGCTGGGAAATCTGCTAATCTCCCGGGGCCCAGTCCTGTGTAAGATTGAGCCAGTGTCAAATGGACACAAGGCGCATCCCCAGATGTCAAGGCTGGGGTCCTGTCCCTGATGGAGAAGTGGCCCATGGGCAGGAGAGGACAGTCGGGTGGGGGGGGGGTGGGGATCTTTTCCGGCACGGCTCCTTGTCATGCACCTGTGGGATCCATCCTTGGTGCCTCTGTCTACAGAGCAGCTTCCTGAGGCTGATGGGCAGACAGGCACACCCTTCAGTGGCACCGGGGGACAGAGCCTGGGAGGGCATTCTTGGGGCTCTGGGCAGTGGCGGGGAGGAGGGCTGATGTCCAAAGCAACCAGCCCAGCAAAGGCCATGGCAGGGGGGAGCTGGGGCTGGGAGGGGGCTGCCGGCCCTTGGGCTTCTTCCTGACCCGCTGGCCCCTCACCTTGATCATCTGCGAGAGGTCCCCGGCGTCAGCCAGCTCCAGCACGATGTTCAGCTCATTGTCCTCGATGAACGAGTCCAGGTACTTGATGATGTTCGGATGGTTCAGTTGCTGCCCACGGAGAGAGAGGGAGAGGCGGCACCAGTCAGAGACGGCACGGCCCCAGGGTCTGCTGGCACCCCATCACAGGGCCCTGGCATTTTCTGGACAGAGTGCTGGGTGCTGGGCGAGGCCCGCCCTTGGGAGTCAGGTAGACCTGGGTGACGTTGGGAAAACCACGTTGCATCCCAAGTCCGTTTCCTTAGCTGTAAAGTGGGCATGCTGTTTTGAAGGTGTTTGTGAGGGGCAGAGGGGCGGCTCCTCACAGGAGCCCAGGAACACCTGGCCCAGACTCCCCAGACCGGGGTGGAAACCTGGAAGTCACCACCCCAGAACCCCCAAGGGAGGTGGGGGTCTCTGCTGCTCTGTCCCGGGCTCGGCGCGTGGCCGGGCAGCTGTGCTGAGTGTCTGGCCCTTTCCTTCTCTCCCCTCACTCTTACTCAGTCACTGGCCTGCCTTGTGGAATCCTAACAGGAGAGCGTCCCTGAGGAACCTGCCTTCCGCGCTGCTGCTGGGCCCCAGCACCAGGGCAGGGCACAGACTGTTCTCCAGAAGGCAGCAGTGCCGCTCTCAGTGTCTCAGTCCAGGAGGCCCTGGCAGAAGCTGCAGCCTTTCATTTCCCCAGCTTCTTCTGGAAGGGTGGGGACCCCACCTCCTGGAAGCCCTCATCCAGGGTCCCTCTGCCAGGCCTCACCCGTCACGCCCACCCTTCTTCCTGCCGCACTTCTGTCCCTGAGGCAGCCTCGGTCAAGGTGGTAGCTGCTGAGGGGTGGACAGAACTGAACCAACAGGAGGAGCTCTGGGACTCACGGCCCCTCCTGCCACCACGGAGGAGGGTCTCAGGGCAGCACCCCCTCTCAGTGGTGCTCTCCAGCTCTCTGCCTCCACCGACATGCGGCAGCCCCCCCCCCCCCCCCCCCCCGCCTTCCGCTGTGGTGGGAGGGTCCAGTTTGGGGCTCTCGGCCTGACTGATGGGAATGGGGTTACCCACTGGCCCCTCTGGTTCCCTCTTCTTTGTAGGAAGCCCCTCGTGCCCCTGGTACCTCCTGCTGACTTCCCGTGGGCAGCTGAGGCGGTGGATGGGTGTTCCTGGAAGGGGCTGGAGGAGCTGGCAGAGGGGTGACATGACACAGGTCCCCTGAGCCCTTCACATGCGCTTGCTTCCCGACGGCCCCACCCCCGGCAGTCGCCCTGCTGTCCTCACCTCTTTTTACAGAAGAGGATCACTGGGGCCAGCTTCCGATTTGCTGGGCAGTGGTGAGGGAGGGACGGGAACCTGCCCAGGAGGACACACGGTAGGCTGGGCTCCTCCCAGGGCGAGGGCCACCTGACGGTCACCCATTTTAGTGGCCAGGGACTCCGAGCAGGTCTCTCAAAAACACCTGTGTCAGTCAGTCAGTCAGTCAGTGTGGGCCATCGGGAAGGGGAGAGGGTGGCCAAGCAATTGTCTTCGGAATAGAGAAAACATAGTTCCCAAGACCACAAGCTGGTCCTGACTTCAGGTTGTTCAGGGTCTTTTCCTAGCTGTCACAGTGAACGCTAAGGACCCTCCTTCAGGCCTGCAGCTTTGCCTCCATGACACCCGTCCCGGCTCTGCTCGCCTCCCCTCTGGTGGCTCTGCTCTGTCCCCACCTTCCAGTTCCTTGTCCTGAGGCCGCCACAATCTGCTCTGCCAGCCTCCCCTCCCCGCACTGTTCAGTTCCCTGCAGCAGACTCATCTTGGCCTTCTAGAGAGTTCCAGGACAGGCTCTGGCAGGTCTCCCCCTTGGGCTCCCTGGCTCACGGCAGCCCTGTCAGTCAGTGTCTGCTTCCTGGGCGCTCCTCCGGCCTGGAGTCCACCGAGGCAGTGCCCATCTAAACGTCTGCAGCCGCGGCTCGGGGTGCACCCCTGCCCTGGGCACTCCCACTTTCCCATCAGCTGCGCTCGTGGGGCGGGAAGAGGACGCCGTGGGAGTGTCTTCCGTGTGCTCTACTGCACCAGGCCCTTTTTGGAAATTGTTCTATTCAGTCCTCTCCAGCCTCCCAGGCCCTAGGAGCAGATGGGCAACCAGAGGTTCAGGGAAGTGAAGCCACTCGCTGAAGGACCCAGCTAGTGATGGAAGCCGTCAGGATTTGAACTCAGGCCCCTGTGCCACCCCCAAAGCGCTCACCTTTTCTTTTCTTTTATTTTTTTTTGGGGGGGTGTTGGGCATCACTGCCCTCCGGGGGTGGGAGGAGGAGGCCCAGCCCCACTGCTGGAATTGAACCTCCGTCCCAGTGGGCCGCAGTCCCGCGCACAACCACTACGCCACCGGGGCTCAGCCCACTCACCTTTTCTACACTCCCAGACCGCTCCACCTTTCTGGACTTCAAGGGGGGCTCTGCTGGACATGACACAGCCCAGCCCGGAGCGGAGGTCCCTCGGAGGACAGGAAGGGCGGCGCTGGGCCCGCGACACTCACCTTCAGGAGGCCGATCTCTTTGACGCAGTCCTGCCTCGCCTTTGCGTCCATCATCTCAAATATCTAAGCAGGGAGGAAGAGAGAACCCGAGTCGTTAAGACTCGGGGACCCTGCACGTCCCCCACCCCCCCCTCCACCAGGGCCCTGCTCACCACGGCGCACCTACTGCGGGCCTGGAGGCACGTTCCCACCCCCACTCTCAGAGGGGGAGACCGAGGCCCAGAGAAGGAAGGGCACTCAGTGAGTTCACAGGGGGGCAGGCCAGGCAGCCGGCTGGGAGCCGCAGCTTCCGCTTCTGCCATTGGGGACAGTAGCTCGCCCTCACGGGGGCTGAGTGAGAAGACGGGAGTCAAACACCAACATGGGGTCCCCTCCACCCGCCTCAGACACATGAATCCCCCAGCCGAATCAGACACTCGGCGACCTGGTTGGGGAGTCGACCCGCTCCCGGGTTCCCTAGACGGTCGATCTTTCTCAGAGCAGACAGCCCTGTCTTTGACCTGCAGAGCAGCTGGTGGGGTTGAATCACCGACCCCGTGGTTAGCAGCCCGGCACCTGACCCACGGGGCCCCCAGCGCCCCCCAACCACCTACACCAAGCCACTGCCATCGAGGCCACGGCCACTCACAGCCACCTGAGGGGGCCGCATCGCCCCGGTGGGTGTCTGAGACGGACTCTTCACGGGAGTAGAAACCGTCGTCTTCCTTCTGCAGAGCAGTTGGTGGGTTTGACCCGCTGACCCTGCCGATCACGCACCGAGGTCAGCGCCAGCAGGGTCACGTGCTCATTAACCGCGCGCTCCTGCCAGCACACTCTGACTTGCAGCTCAAACGCAAGGTCGGCAGGAGGGCAGCGAGCCCGTCAAGTGCGAGCCTCCTTGGAAGATGAAGAGTGGTGAGGGGGTCCTGCGTGGAGCAGGAGCCCTGGGGAGCATCAGTCTGTTGCCCTCTTGGCCTCTGCCTGCCCCACCCCCGACTTCGTCTGCACTGCCTCCCCTTTCCTGGCACCCTTGGCCCAGGCTGTTAATCTCCTTTTTTTCCCCCAAAGGGGGCCTCTTACAGCTAATCTCCTTCTTTAAGGACAAATGTGCAAACCGAGGGGCTGCAGTTTTGCTGGAGGTTCTAACGCCATTTGCCCCCCGCAGCGAAATGGGCCCAGTGGCTCTTGCTGCACTGCTGCTTAGCCTGGGTTGGCTGCGTCAGACATCTTCCTCGGCCCGGGGGGTAGGGGCACGGAGGTTGCCGGGGACCCTGGAGCCCAGCGGGAACACAAGCATCCAGGAGAGGAGGACACTGGTTTGACTCTGGCCGCCTCTTCCACTCACTCTGGCCTTTGGCGAAATACTTGACCCTGGAGCGGTCGTCTCTGGACCACGAGGCGACCTGGAGAACACTCCTGTCCGGGCCGGTACACAGCAGGCGCTCAGCCCGGGGTCACGTCTCCTGTACAGTATGGGCAGAGCCCTGGGGCGGGGGTGGGAGGGGTGGGCGAGCGGTCTGTGTGGGGCTGCAGCGTCAGCAGTTTGAAACTGCCAGCTGCTCCCCGGGTGAAAGATGGGATTTCTACTCCCACGAAGACCTAGAGCCTGGGAAACTCAGAGCGGGGAGTTCGGGCCTGTCGGCATGAGTTGGCCTGACTCGATGGCAGGAGCTTGGTTTCCTGGAGTCTGCTCAGCTCGGCGGTCTCCCAGCCCAGTGCACCGGGCGCTTGGTTCCCGAGGAGGGAAAGGGGAGGGCCACCCACTGAGATACTGGCACCCATTCTCCCTGCCGCTCTGTCCCACCCCCACCCCCACCCCCAGGCCTGTCGGCTCACCTGCACTTTCTTCAGCGCCACGGTCTTCCTGTCCAGCAGGCAGGTGGCCTTGTACACCTCGCTGAACTGCCCACGGCCAATCTTCTTCTCGATCTGGAAGTCAGCCAGCGAGCAGCGGAGAGACGGGGCGGCCGGATGCCTCTGCAAGGGGCACCAGCAGAGGTGAGGGCCTGCACCTGGGCACGCGCCTCTCTGACAACCACCTGGCCTTTCAGACCAGTCCCTTGAGCAACTTTGCCCACCTGGCCCCATCAAATCCCCATGATGGCCCCTGCAGCCGAGAATGAGGCCGAGGATCTCCCTAGGGCACTGGCACCCTCTCTGTCCGGTCTGCTTCCACCAGGAGGCTGGCACTCTGCAACCCGGGCCATGGCGGCCAGGTCCACTCTGCCCGCATGAGCAGTGGACGGCTGGACAGGAGGTGTGATGCTACTTGCCAGGGTTTAGGATGCAGCGTGATCGACCGTGGGGGCCGGACACCAGGGTCTCATCAGACCCGGGGCCCAGCTCTTTGGCTTCCATGCTCTGAGGCCCACCCCTCGGGTGGCCGCCTTTAGTCTCAGGAGAGGAGGCTTGACTGGACCTCACAGCCTTACATCCTGAGCCCTGTCCTCCAGAGCAACTGCCCCTTGTGTCCTGACACGAAGACACAGATTTCAGGGTGACCTGGCAGGGCCGGCATTGAAACCCAGAGAGGAAACTTCCAGGTGAGGGGTCAAGTGGCCGTGAACCCCTCCTGCTGTCCCTATAGCACATGCATGATCAAGCTCTCAGAGCAGAGCGAGGAGGGGGCACCCACACCAGATCCTGGAAAGAGGAGGTGTGGGGGGGTGGGAGAAATGGGCGGCAAAGCCAGGTGTTTCTTGTTATGACACTATCTGACAGAGGAGGACACTGAGGCCTGGGCTGCCCGGGACTACTGCTCCAGGCAAGCTTCCCTGATAGTTCGGGCCAGAGTCTCCCCACCCTTCCCAGGAGCACCAGGACTCACCTGGGCTCTAGCTCCAACTCCCCCTGCACTAGAGACCACCAGACAGATGGTGGCCCGAGGACAGGGACAGAGTCCTCATGGTCAGTACACAGAAATGCTTGTTAGGTTCTGTCTAAGGGGCATGGCAGGAAGCACCAAGTGTCCCACGAAAGCAGGGGCCACCTGTGGACTTTGCTGAGCTAAGAAGCCACGGGTGGCAGATCCAGGGGTGCGACTGTACAGTGGGATCCTGCCTGAGCCCTGATACAGATACATACCTCGACCAACAGCACCCGGCAAGAGCCTTTAGAACCGCAGAGGACGCGGGGCTCAGTGCATGGGGCTGCTGGGAGGATCACAGGAGAGCATGACGGAAATAACTTCCTAGCGCACAGGAGGTTCTCAGCAGCTACTGAAGGCACGGGCAGGGCAGGGCAGAGATGCCATGGAGACCCTGAGTAGCCAGTTCCTGAATCCCTGTCCCCCATCCTTCCGCTGCTGTGCCCGCTCTGTGCCCACAAAGCCCCAAGCCCTAGTGTAGGCTCGCCTGCCAGGGATTGTGGGAGTTGGAGTCTTGTAGCCTTGCAGCCAAGCTTCCTCCGTCCCCCAGCAAGATGAAAGCTGGCTCAACTGGCTGTGAAATCCCCTGAGGCCCACGTGGGCGATGTGAAGGAGGAAGATGAGGATGGACTCACCATGTGCCCAGGGTGTGTCTGGGAGGTTCTCTCTATGAACCTGGCTACACGGAGCCCACTGAGGGAGAGCAGGCCTGCAGTCCGTGCTTCCTGTGTGCTGGGCATGGTCTATGTTTGCTGGGCACCACTCTGGGAGGGAACCTTGTTGCTATTGCCATTTCTGGAAATCCAGGCTTGGAGACGGGTCAGTGAACTACTCCAGGTGCCACTGAGAGGCCCTGGCGGAGCTGGGACCAGAACCCCAGGCCTGGGGGTGCTCCAGCCGGAGCCCTTTGCTCTCTACCTGCTAGATCCCCACATCAGATTCTGCTTTTCCATCAAGAGCCCACCACGAGCAAGGCCTGCCACTTCCTGCCTCAGCGATGCTTCTTTCAGCTACCTGAGCCCTTTCTCCCCTGCCCCACCACCCAGCCCTCTCTTTGTCTCCCCCACCGGGCTTGGGAATATCTGTGGAATGACACAAAAGTGTATCTAACTTCAGGAACACAAGGTTAACTGGCACAACACAAAGCACAAAGACAATGCTCTAAACCATTCATTCCCAAACTTGTTTGACCTATTGCCCCCTTTCAGGAAAAACAAAACTCTTCATCCTCCCGACAATTGAAAACATTTGCATTACAGCCCACAATTCAGGGTAGAGTGTAGGTACCTACTTTTGCAGCCCACCTGGATCATTTCAGAACCCCCGGTGAGTGATTGAGATAGTTAAGGTGTATTGTGCCAACCTGGCTGATAAACACACGTGGGGTTAGTTGAAGGGTGGCGAGATATGTGGGTTGGTGAGCCTCGCCTTTCTAGTTCTTGGGTCTCTTACTTTCTGGTGGTCAGACCAGGGTGCAGGTGCCTTAGCCAGTTCCCTGCTTCAGCTTGCAAGGCTCACTTCCTGCGAGACATCCTTGAAGAGAAGCCACATGGACCGAGCCTGATGCAGCCCTGGTGCTGGAGCGGCCATGTGGAGACCTCTGCCAGCACTGAGATGCAGACACGCTCACTGATTCGGCTTTCCTCCTGCAGTCGGAGTCATTGTGCGTGTTTTGTGAGATTGAGAAGGACTTTGTAGATTGGAGCCAGAGTCGGACATACGGGCTAAGAACGTTCAACTTGTGGGCTTGGGCAGCACTGGGTTGGGATGTTTTCTTGATGTGCACTTAATCTTTATATAAAACTCTCATACATATGAGTTTCTGTGGATTTGTTTCCCTGGCTTACCCAGACTAATACAATGGTGCTGCCCACTCTGGAAAACACAGTTCTAAATTCCACTTCAGGCAGTAGCAACGGGGGTCTTATATGCTCAGGAGCAGCTACCTGGGGTGCAACTATTGTCTTTCCCTTCCCAGAAGAAATAAGACACAGAGAAACAATTACTCCAGTAGACAAATGGGCCATGCAAACATCCTTCTCTGGGACTCTGAGACCAGAAGAACTAGATGGTGCCTGGCTGCCACCATCAACTGCTCTCAGAGGGATCACAGCAGTGGGAGATCCTGGGTAGAGTGGGGGAGAAAAAAACCAACACTCAAAATTATATATGTGTGTTAGCCTGGGTAGACTAGAGAAACATTTATAAACACACATGAGTATATCAGGGAGAGGTTTGTATACAAGAGAAAGTGAACACTGAGAAATGCCAGCCAGTCCAGCCTGAGTCCATAAATCCGATACCAGTCTATAAAGTCCTCTTCAGAATCACGAGGCACATGCAATGATGTCAAACGCAGGCCAGTCGCAGGCCAGTTGGTAGAAAGTCTTTGGATGCGGTGGCGTTGTAAGGATCTCAGCACTAGCACTAGCAGAGGCCTCTAAGTGGTTTTCCCGGCCTCAGAGGTCTGGTTTCACGTGGCTTCTCCTTTGGGATGTCTCATGGGAGTCCGCCTTGTGTCTTGTCAGTCGAGCGTCTCCAAGGCGGTGAGCTGAGAGAGATAGTGTCTCCCATCTCCAAGAAGGAATTACCACATTTTCCAGAGTTCTCAGGAGAAGGCCATACCCGCACCAGGTCTCATTGGCTATCTCCAGATTGACAGGGATACACGCTTAATTCTCAAATTGACACCAGAGCAGGTGACTGCCACAATATATTAAAAAAAAAAAAAAAAGACCAGGCTCACTGGTTGAGGGGAGACTGGTCAGACCCCAGCTCCCAGCTTCTGCAGGAGTAGGGATCCGAGTCATTTTGAGTCAGATAATCGATGGGACTTGAAGAGGAACACTAAGATAAGTCAGACACATGCACCTTAGAATGACCAGCCTTTGCCATCGAGAGGCAGCATTTTCCCAAAGAGAAAGCTGGGAAGGGTGAGGAGAGCAGGAGGAGTGAAAACGGACCCCAGAGAGGATGTGGGGTAAGGATGGCAGATGCCGGGGGCTGCAGTGAGAGGGACCACCAAGAGGCATGCCAAGCCCAGGTAACCCCCGCGGCACAGGACGGACCGGAGGCGCTCAGGAAAATAACAGCAGGCAGCCCTGTCTGGGCCCCTCCGCAGGGCCAGCCACCAGGCTAGTGAATCAGTGACTTCAACCTCGCAGAGCCAGGCCTGCCAAACCCATGTGATCAGTGAGGAAACCGAGGCATGGGCCACGTGTCTCGTGGAGGGCAGCTGGGATTAGAGCCCCTGCTTTGTCCCAAGTCTGCGCTCTGAACCACACAGCTGTGCTGCCAGGTGGCAATGAGGAGGGGCCCACCCCCTTTCGGGGACTCAGTTTCCCCCCTGGGTGCAGTGAGGGTCTGGAGGATGTGATTTCCAGGGGTCCTGGGAGGCTGAGGCCGTCCAGAGTCCTGCCACTCACTGCTCACCCCAGGGATGTGCCCGGGAGGCCTCCTGCCCACCTCACAGCGGGGGGCAGAGCTCCTGCTGATGTGGGTGACATCACAGCCGGCACCCTGTGCCTTCAGCAGCACATCTGCATATGCGATGACCCAGATTTGCATTTCCTGTCACAATCCATTCGACCTAATTAAAGGAAGGCTCTGGGTGGCGAGGGCGGGTCCTGGGGGCAGCGGTGCTGTGTGCACAGGTCGGCATCTGGGCATCGAGTGCAGGCTGCACGGGCTCGGGGGTGGCCGCTACCTCGGGGTGAGGCTCTGTTCCCAGGCTGGTGGGGGGGGGCATACTGGTCAGGTGGAGGGCACCTCAGGACACTGGGACTTCTGGGCACTGCCATTGGAGTCAGCACTTTCCTGGTCCTGATGGAACTCAGGGGCTCAGAGTGGACAGGGGGAACGTTCTCTGCCCTCGAATGCCGGGCCTGCCTGAGTTACTGCCTCACGACGCTCATCCCTTCCTGGTCCGCCTCTCCCATGCTCTGTTCTTGTGCTTGCAGCCGAGGGGGTCTAAGCCCCCATTGCCGTACCACGGGGTGTCAATGACGGGGGCACCAGAGGCTCCCAGGAGAGGATGCTGGTGAGAAGCATGGGCTGGCACGAGCTGGAAGGTTCGGTGAGAGAACACAGGGAGGCCCAGTAAGAACAATGCTCTAACGCACTGACCCCTTTCACATAACTAGTCAGCTCATGCTTTCCATTCTAGGGGGCCCTGCTAGTCCCAGACCCGCTGTGGGCCCCCGGGAGATGCACACACGCCCCGGACACGGTCGGCACCGAACCTCTGCTCCATGAGCTCACGCACCGGAGCCCTGAGGCGGGGGTTCCAAACCCGGCCCTGCCACGTTCTGGCTTGGAACCTGGAGCACGCCTCACCTGCACAGGGGAGACGAGGAACGTCCCCTCCAGAGGAGGGGCTCCATGAGTTAATGAAAAGCTTCTGAAGGGGGCCTGGTGCAGAAGTAACACAAGACCTCCTGGTGGTGACTACTGGAATCAGCCTGGATGCGCCTGCAGAAGGGGTAGAACGACCCCCCCCCCAACCTCCTAGGGGCCGGCCCTGAGTTGGAACACGCTCAGGGACTCTCAGTGGCTGCTGTCGCCAGGCCCATCTGCCCGCCCTCTCAGAGCTCTGCGGTCTAGAAGGGGCGGAGGAAGGCAGCGGGGGCAGAAGGCAAGGGGCCAAGGGCTTCGTCATCAATGATCTCATGATTATCGTCACGGCATCATCTTTCCTGGGACGAGCTATCACCTCTTACTATCATCATGTCATCCTCCACCTTGTGACCATCCAGGTCGTCTGCACAGACCGTCCAAGCCCGTGCTTCCAGGGGCAGCACTGGACAACAGGGCCAGCGCGGGTTCCGTTCCGAGGAGCTAGGCCACGAGGCCTTCTGACCACCTGGAGGCCACATCTGACTCCTCCTTATCCCCATCCCCCGTGGTCTTGATCCCAAAGGAAGTGGTGAGGGGGGGGTCTGGGCCTGGAGAGACATGGACGTGGACCGTGTGCACTGTGCCTGGAGCTGAAGGCCTGGGCTGTCCATGAGAGGACACCTTTGACAGCAGGAGACCCGGCAAACCAGAGGCCAGGAGGTGGCCAAGGTCTCGAAGCTACTTCTACCCCACCCCCATCCTCCCCCAAATTCCAAGGGGGACATATTCGGAGTTCTTGGACCACTCAGGACACTCTTGACCCCTGCAAAAGGCTCAGAGAAGCCCAGGGATGCTTCTAGAGTCCGAGAATTAGGCCACAATATTGCTCCGCCCTCCTGCCCCTCCCCCATTGTAGTCATTGGAGTTTAAAGCATTTGAAGCACAATAAACCTCACTCATCCACAAATCCTTTTTTTGTTAAAAAAACACCCCCCCAAACAGAAGCATAACACGACATATCGAAAGAAGAAAAAATGCATTCACCCAATTAATTTTCTGAAATCTCATTAAAAAATTTAGCTTGACTAAGTCAGACTTCTGACCTGAATTTTAATCATCTTTACACTGGATGGGGCCTTTTCTCTCTGATATTTGCAATGCATCATTAATTTTAAGGCAACCATTTCTATGATTTTCAGAAGCTCACTTCATCAGCGTGACATTTCCTGTAAACGAATTTCACCTTCAAAGACATCTGACACCGTGTGCTGAGAACTCAGAATGGATTACGTGCATGTGTACACAGCGCCACGGGTTGAATCTGCACGCACGCAGGAAGGGCACAAATTGCAGAGAGTCCACCCTGTAAGACTCTGCCAAGGCCATCTCTGCTCAGCTCCTCCCAAACCAAGAGCAGACCTGTCCTTTCACAGCCCATGCAGCCACCTCAAAACCCAAGCCCACAGCCCCCGAGCTGGGTCTGTCCCTGACCCTGGTGTACTACAGACGAGAACTGCGCTCTGTGGGCAGGGGGTCTTCAGAGAAGAGCACCAGACTTTTCTTCCGCAGTGCCTGCTGGGTGGGCTCAAATCTCCCACCTTTCTGTTAGTCATCGAGTGGGAACTGTTTCTGCCAGCCAGGGGCCAAGGTGGCCGCACAGAACTACATCATTCCCGACTCCTGGCCACGGTCCTCAGTGCAGTCTCTCTCCTGCGAGCAGAGGAAAGGAGACCTTCCAGGAATTGGCAGAAGGGCCGGTCGAGACCAGTGCCAGGTGCCGTCTGCTTCCGCCCACCATCACGGCCCTGGTCTCAGGTCCTAAGTGTACCCTGAACTGGAAGGGCCATCCACTCAGGAGAACAGAGAGCAAGACTCCGGCTCCTGAAGCCCAAACCTAAAATACTTGGACTGCAGTGGCTCCCTCAGGACAGGCTCTGAGAACGCTGAGGGTAAACACACTGACCAGAGAATATGGCCCAAGCTCTAATTCCCACCAGGCAGGGCAAAGGCTTGAAGAACAAAACTGTCAAGAGGCCTAGACGCCGCACCAGGAGGGGTGTGGGTGCGTCCTTGACGGCTCCCTCTTCCTCAGTCCTCCGGGGACCAAGTGCGGCTGATCTTCCCCTGGGCAGTTTCTGGATCTTTGCTCCCTCGTGTCCAGTCCCAAAGCAGGAGGCTCGTTTAAGGTGGAAGTAGCATCTCCCCTGGGGTGACCTCAGCCACCTCCTCACCTCCCTCCTCACCTTCCGCCCGGCTAACAGTGATCTTAGGATTCCCTGGGGGACAGAACCCTGGGGGACAGAAACAATGAAGCGCCTAACTGATAACCAGAGGTTGGCAGTTCACATCCATGTAGAGGTGCTTCAGGAAAGGTGACAATCAGCTCTGCAATTTCACCACCTTGAAGGCCCTAGGGAGGGCAGTTCTCCTCAGTGACACTTGGGGTCACCATGGGTCACAAGCCAGCCAATGGCAACTAGAACTAGAAAGGGCGGTCTTCTGAAAACCCAAGCCCCTTGGCCCACCCCAACTGCCCCCAAGGTGGGCTTCCTCTTAGGTACAAACTCAACCCCAGATGTTCTAGCAGGATTTTAGGCCCTGATGCTTTTCAGGCTGGCCTTCCTAGACGACAGGAATGCTTTGAGAGGGCCCAGGCTGGGCTCCATTCCCGCCCCCATCCCTCCCCCAGCTGTTCTTCCTTATCGAACCCCCACAGGCCAGGCACGTGCAGGGTCTCCTTCCCTGTCCAGCCCAACTCAGGAGGCCCTGTGGGTGTTTCAAGAGCTCCCTCTCCCCAGCCCCAGTCCCGGGCAGAGCTGGCCCACCCCTCCATCCTCAGGGCTCCCTCTCTCCATGATGACTTCCACCTCTCTGTGTCAATTCAAAACCACACAGAGGGACTGCAGAAGAAAGGGCTGGAGATCTACTTGGACACGCACATCTAGAACATCAAGAGTAGGAAGTAACTTGATGGGCAGTGTTTGTCTGTTTTCTTTTGCTTTGCCTCTTTTTAAATCTTTGGTCATTAACCCCTTTCCAATTGCCATCATTTCTCTGAGAAGATTTTCTTTCTTTTTTAAATCGGGGCTTGTACAACTCATCACAATCCATCCATCCATCCATTGTGTGTCAAACACATTTGTATGTTTGTTGCCCTCATCATTCTCAAAACATTTGCTTTCTACTTGAGCCCTTGGTATCAGCTCATCGTTCCCCTCCTTCCTTGCGCCTCCTCATGAACCTTTGATAATTTATAAATTATTATGTTGTCATGTCTTACACTGTCCGACATCTCTCTTCACCTACTTTTCTGTTGTCCATCCCCCAGGGAGGGGTTATATGTAGGTAGATCCTTGTGCTCGGTTTCCCTTTTCTGCCCATCTTTCCCTTATCTTCCTGGTATTGCTCCTCTCATTATTGGTCCTGAGGGGTTTATCTGTGCTGAATTCCCCATGTTTCCAGTTTCTATCTGTATCAATGTATGTCCTCTAATCTAGCCGGATTTGTAAGGTAGAATTGGGATCATAATGGGGAGGGGACAAGGAAGCATTAAAGAATAAAGTTGTGTGCTTCCTCATTGCTACATTGCACCCTGACTGGATCATCCTCCCCAAGACCCTCCTGTAAGGGGGTGTTCAACTGCCTACAGATGGACTTTGGGTCTCCACTCCACACTTCCCCTGATTCACAATGATATGATTTTTTTTTTTTGTTCTTTGATGCCTGATACCTGATCCCTTCAACACCTCTTGATCACATAGGCTGGTGTGCTTCTTCCATGTGGACTTTGTTACTTCTGAGCTAGATGGCCGCTTGTTTATCTTCAAGCCTTTAAGACCCTGGACTCTATTATCTTTTGATAGCCGGGCACCGTCAACTTTCTTCACCACATTTGCTTATGCACACATTTGTCTTCCATGATCATCCAGAAGATGAACATCATGGAATTCCAGTTTAATAGAATAAAGTATTCTTGCATTGAGGGAGTACCTGAGTAGAGGCTCAGTGTCCATCTTCTACCGTAATACTAAACCTATAAATATATGCACATAGATCTATTTCCCCACCATCACATATCAATATACTTACATAAGTACATGCCTATATTTAGACTTCTATAAGTGCTCTTTGCCTTCTACTTATTTCCTCTGTTTCCTTTTACTTTCCTCTTGCCCCACTATCATGCTCAGCCTTCATTTGGGTTTCAGTAATTTCTCTTGGTTACACTGTCCTTGATCAAGCCTTACCAGGCTTCTTACACCTTCCTTGCCATTTATTTTGGATCTGGTAAGATTTTTGAGATAGTTAAAGTTTATTGTGCCAACCTGGTTGATAAACACATGCGGGGTTAATTAAAGGGTGGAGAGATAAATGAGTCTTGCCTTTCTAGTTCTTGGGTCTCTTGCTCTCTGATGGTTGAACCAGGGTGCAGCTGGCTTAGCCAGTTCCCTGCTTCAGCTGGCAAGGGTCACTTCCTGCAAGACATCCCTGAGGAGAAGCTACACGGATGTACTCTGATGCAACCCTGGGAGCTGCAGCAGCCAAGTGGAGACCCCTGCCAGTGCGGTGCTTACACACTGCTCATTGATTGGGCTCTCCTCCTGCAGTCGGCATCATTGCATGGGTTTTGTGAGATGGAGGAGGACTTTGTGGATCGGCGTCAGACATAGGGGCTAATGTTGAACTTGTGGGTTTGGGCAGCATGGATTGAGATGTTTTCTTGATGTGCACTTACCCTTTATATAAAACTCCTCTGATACATGGGGGTTTCTGTAGATTTGTATCTCTAATGTATCCAGACTAACACAATTTCCACGAAGATTTCTGCCTCGGCAAAGGAGATCACTGTCCCCACCCCCTGCGACACCGTGCCCTCTCCCTCTCTCAGTAATGCTCACATAGAACTCAACTTGGCAGGTCACACGCACGTTTGCGATGATTTTCCAGATGGCAGACAGCGCAAGGCAAGGACACCTTTTTCCTGCCTGGGAACCTGCATGGCTCGCCGCAGGTCAAGCCTTGAGTTTCTCTCCAGAAGGGAAGGGTCTCCACAAAATGGACTCAGCAACGATGCACAGGGCCCTGTGAGCGCCCTTTCTCCATTTCATTCATTCATGGGAACCCTCATCCAAAGCCACGCGTTGCCAGCCTTCCTGAGCAGGCCTGCATTTCACAGAGGATTCTGCAGGTTCAGCAGACCCACTTCTGCGTGCTGACAACTCTCCCAGAGGCAGAGCTTCTGAAACGAGCACACCGCCCGCCTTGGGCATGGAAGGTTAGCAAAAACCACAGTTTATGAGAATTTGCTGAAACTATCTTCCGACACCGGGGGGGGGGGGGCAGGGGGGAAGGGGGAATATTACTTTTTGGTTGTAAAAGCTGGGACTGAGACACAGGATTTTGGAAATCACGGCAGGAGTAAGTTCCAGGGCAGCCCAGGCCCTCAACCCCCCGCCAGAATCTGAGGCGATACATGGGATTTCCACGGTGCCATCCTCATGCCCACCTCGTGAGACACATGCCATGATGACTTCTCTCTGCTCTGAGGAGGAAACTAAGGCTCTGGGGGGGGGGGGTGGAGGGACTGAGCCCAGCCTGACCCCTCTCGAAGCAGTCCTGCTGCCCATCTAGGCTGGCCCCCTCCTCTACGGGTGTTCCCAGGAAACATCGGGGCCTCCTGCCACAGCTGTCTCTTTGAGGCACCTGACACTGGTGAGATTCAGCCACGACGGCTCTCCAGATGGCGTTTAAACACGGGTGCTTCCTGAGACCTGCTGAGAAAGGCTGCCTGGCCATCACTGCCCGCCCTGGCCCGCAGTGGTCTAGTACAATCGCGGCTCTGGGCCCTGGTTCTGCAGACGGGACGGGGTCATCTTCGCCCCCAGCCACTGCCCGCGAGCTGTCCGATCACGCCTCACAGTGTCATTGCCCACGCCACCTTGTGCGCCCAGAAGCCTCGGACCTTACTGCTGGCACATCCCAGCCTTGTTCGGGGAAATAATTACAGGGCTCTTTCCTCTGCCAAAGGACGCTGTAATTAACCCTAATTACTTGAAATGCAACTGGCTAATTCTGAGAGATTAATCAAGGGGGATTCAATTGTTAGTGAATGACTTAATATGACAAATTGCTACATTACCTGAGGAGGCCCCACTGCCCCCAGCCATCAGCTCGGTATTCCAGCGGACTCTGAACCAAGCGTCGGCCGGCTTCGGACCTGCCTCCCCAAATTCCACCTAGCGAACGGGCCTTGCCTCCTGGTCAGGAATGGGAAGAGGCTAGGAAGAACGTAGGTGCCTGTGAGCCCCCATGAGTGCGTGTGAGCATGAACACGTGGACACACCCACACCGTGCTCACCAGCTCGTAGATAGTGTCCTGGTGTGAACCAGTGAGGGTGCCGCCCTACCCCACAGGGACGGCTTGGTGAGAGTGTGGAAGGGTTTCAGATCCTTCTGCTTCCCGAACCCGGCATCTTGGTGCAGCACACCCTCTCGGAGATTGCACATGACACTCCCGCTCACACAAGTTCAATCTCACACAACCTGAAACCCTCCGACAGGAACTAAGAAGTTCAAAGCATGTCAAGCCTTCCATGGTCCGGGTGCTAGAATCTGAGTCTTCTCCCAATTCAGGATTCAAAGCTCTGAGACCACAGCCCTCCCTGGACAACTACTTCTCATGTCATCCAGGCTGAGCGGCCTGTCAAATCCTATAGGTACTGGTCCCGGCTGACATCCCAGCCCAGCTCTCTGGTTCCTCGAGGCCTCCGTGTGCTGATTGCTCCAGGAAGTCCGCCCAACTCACCTGTCTGGGTTGGTGCCCGCTGGGGCTCAACAGGCCCCTGAATGTCTTCTTCTGCCCGACAGCTTCTCTTTCTCCCGGGAGGCGGTGTGCTCCCTGTGAGCAAGCCTGGCTCTGCCGCACATGCAGCTGGGTCCCAGCTTCTTTAGTTTCGTGAGCTTTCAGGGGCTCCCTCAGTGCCTGACACAGGTCCCACCCCAGAGGAGTTCTCTATCTGCCAGGGGAGGCCAGCCAGAAAGGAACACCTGCCATGGTGCACTCACGACCCCCGGCCAGGTGCACACAGGTGTGCCAGCACACAGGTGGCCTCTCTAGTGGCAGGGGGTGGAGTGCGGCGGGAGTGCGGCATTTGCACACAGACTTGGGGAATGGGGGTGGCATTCCAGGTCTAAGGAACAGCGTATGGGAAAGCATGGGAGGCTGTGGACAGTGGCCCAGAAACCCACACAGCATCTTCAGCAAAGTTGCCCAAAGCTGCCCGGCTCTCCAAGGGCCCACAGGGACGAGGCAGGCACGGGCTGGCAGTCTTCCCCCGACAAAGAGGCTGATCCACAAGGGGGAGGACTTGATCTCAATGTAAAGATTTTTCTGATATCGAATATGCCCCAACCCTATGATCTGTCTTTCCCCAATTCCTTTCCTCTCTCCGTCGGGTGCCTAGAGCCTCCACGCCCCCAACCCCCAGCCAGTCTTTAACTCTCTAACTGGGACTAATCCCAGTCTGTTCACATGGAAATGCTCTGGCCTGTGATTGAGAAGCACAGAGGAGGCTTCTTGGAGCGTTGCTGAATTAAGTGAAGTCACTCGATGAGGTAATGAGCTCCCTGTTATTGGAAGCATTCAAGAAAGAGCTTTGTCAGGGAGCTTTCAAGGGAATAGGAGCCTATAGAAATCTCAGAGATTCTTCAGCACACGGCGGAGGAAGGCGAAAGGCTCACCTGAGGGTCAGGGGTGTGTGCAGGTCCTGGGCTGTGGCAGAGGTTGTTGGGGTTCCCTCCATGGGGCAGGGGGCTGGGCTGTCCTGCCATCCTGCATGCCAGCCTCACAGGAGCA
This sequence comes from Nesogale talazaci, assembly GCA_004026705.1. NCBI lineage: Eukaryota > Metazoa > Chordata > Mammalia > Afrosoricida > Tenrecidae > Nesogale > Nesogale talazaci. Next base: position 81,548 of record PVJH01007215.1, read on the forward strand.
CAGGCTGCAACAGAGAGTGAGAGTGGTCGGGCTTTTTCATTTGAACACTTTTATTGACACACTTCAATGGCTTAAGCATATTAAAAGGAGTCATGCAATCATCACCACAATCAATCTCAGAACATTTTCTTTCTCGGACTAGTTCTTAGCTCCCCTCTCCCCCCAACCTTCCTGCCAGACCCTTAAGAAGCCATCAATCCAGTGACTGTCCCTGGAAGACTGAGAGTGATTTCATGCGCACATCGGTTCATTTTCTCGAAGATCTTCCATGCACCACATTTACAGACGGGCAAGCTGAGGTACTGGACAGCCAAGTAACTTGCCCATGGACACCCAGCTCAAAAGTGGCAAGGTTAGAACTTGAACCCAGCCTGATGCCAAAGGTCGTAATCTTGCACCCTGCCTCCTGGCCAGAGGGGGCACCCCCTCCAGCTCAAGACCCTCCCAGCTGGGCATTGGCTGAGGGTGGGGCCACGTGGGGCAATAGCTTTCAGAGCACTGCTGCAGGCCCCAGCCCAGCTGCTGCTGGTAGCCTGACCACCCTGACCGTGACTGTCACCCTCCACAATGGGACATGGAACGGCAGCGTGCACGGAATACCACAACTGTCAGCCTCAGAGGCAGCCAGGGGACAGCAGTGTGTTCTCCGGACTTTACAGATGAGGACACCCAGGCACAGAGAGGTTAAGGGACCTGCCTGAGGTCACTCCATAAGCTGGTCCCATAGTCTGGGCTTTTGACCACCTCGCCACAGCTGTGATGTTTATTGAACACCTACTGGATGCCAGGCATATGCTTCACCCCAGAAGGAGGTAAACACACTTGTGGTACACCAAGGCTATCCATGCCCTACTTCCGGGAACCTGTGACTACGTTAGCTTCTAAGGCCCAGAGGGAGGAGGGTGGCAGGTGGAATGAAGGCAGCCAAGCAGCTGGCCTTAGAATAGGGAGATTATCCTGGATTGATGAGGGCGGGTCCACTATCATAAAAATGGAATAGGGGGACAGGAGAGGAGGTCAGGATGATGGGATGTGCAGAGGACTTGGCGTACCATGCTGGATTTAAACAGGGAGGGCGGGCCACAAGCCAAAGAATGCAGGCAGCTTCTATAGCTGGAAAAGTCAAGAAAACTAGACTAGGGCCTCTCCAAAGTAACACTAATCCTTGGACGCCTTGATTTTAGCCCAGTGACACATGTTTGTTTTGTTTTTTTGTTTTTGGGCATCACTGCTCTCCAGTGGTGGGAGTAGGAGGCCCAGCCCCACTGCTGGAATTGAACCTCCGTCCCAGTGGGCCGCAGTCCCGCGCACAACCACTACGCCACGGGGGCTCAGCCCAGCCCAGTGACACATGTGATGGACTTCTAACCTCTAACATCATCATCATCATCATATGATAATAATAATAATAATAATAATAATAATAATAATAATAAATACATGTTTGAAACCACTGAGTTGCTGCTGGCTTTCCCGATGTGCCTTGTGTGCTGTACTTGAAATCCTTTCTCTTTTCATTTGCCCCTCCTCACTCGTCCTAAGAGACTTTTCCTATTGCTGTGCCCTGTCACCGGTGTTCCCCCCATCTAGACAGACCTTGAGTCAGACTGCACACAGCAACTGCAAGAAGGAGTCTCACATCCTGACCCTGTCCCTGTGAATGCCCCAGGCCAGCCAGAGCTGCTGAACCCAGGGCCCCCAAGAATTGAGGAGCCTGGAGCCACCGCATGATAGCACCCCCATCACAGTCTGCTGTGGCCCAGAGGGCGGTGCTGGGGCAGTGCCAGTCCTGCGTGGGGACCAAGAACCCCAGTGCTGCACTGGGGTGTCCGGAAGGCACCTCCCACGTCATGCCTGTGCTGCAGAACCCTCCCCAGGACTGCGGGCCCGGACTGGGCGCAGCCGTGTTAGAACTCCCAGGAAGGCTGGGATCAGAAATATCTGTGAACGGATGTCCCCTGCTTTGGGGTCAGCGGCCCACAAGGTGTCCCCAACTCCGGGTGACCCACGCACACGGAACCAAGCACTGCCCCGTGCCACGCCATCCTCACGCGGGGTGGGGGGGGGGTGAAATGCCAACAGCCTCTACCAGAGGCACTGGGTCTCCATGGGTTGGTTTTTCTGAAATAGATTGCCAGCCCTTTCTTCCTGACGCTTCTCAGCCTGAAATCTGAAGCCCCCTGGAGTCCTGTCTGGCACCACACCAGCTTCCACCGGCTGACCACCGCAGGCTGTGCACAAGGCACGGTCCCAGGGAACTGAACCTGGGCTCTGGGAGGCTAACGCACGCACGCCCTGCAGTGATGCTGCTGAGCCCCCAGGTCTCCCTGCACTCACTCGCATGCCAGCAGTCAGGCTCCGCTTCCCTCTCCCCTGCTGTTTAGGGGAGAAGACGACTGGGGGAGAGTGGCCCCTGAGGGGGTAGATGCCACAGAAGCCTTCAGGAAGAGCGGCCGGGGCCTGGGCTGGTGAGGGTCAGCCTGCAATTGCCCCGGAGAGACTGCACGAGTCCTTTGCAATCGCCCAAACCCACCCAGTTTAGACCCACAGACAAGGCCCCAGCGGGCTAAGTGTCGGTCTGTTGACCAGAATGTCAGCAGTTCAAGTCCGGCAGCTGCATGGAGGGAGCGACCTGGGTGCTGCGGAAAACACGTCCAGTTGCGGAAGTGCTCTGGGGTCTGAGACTGTAGGGCTCCGGCTGTGAGTCCCAGGAGCCGATGGCCGGCTGATGCAGGTGGACCTGTACACAGCACTCCAGGTCCCTGGGAGTGCATTTCCCTGAAGGAAACCAGGCAGAGCGGGCGCGCTTTCTCAAGCCAGTGGCGGGGGCGGGGGGGGGGGCGTGTTGGGGGCGCTGAAGGGGCCGCGCCTCACAGACAGACACATCCCACCCCCAGCTGGGCTCAGGCCTTACCCCACACTGCATGACCAAGACCTTCCCTGCACAGCCCTCCTCCTCCCTGTGGGCCACGGAAGCCACCTTTCTGACTTGCAGATGGGCCCGTGGCCTCCTTCCAAGCACCCCAGTGTCTGTGGCTGTGCTTGTGCACTGAGACGCATCCCCCCCTCCCCACATACACACACATACACCCTTGCTGACACAGTCAAGGACCTGGGATACAAAAAGCCCCCCAGGATAAACAGACCAGAGTGGCTTCCTGAGGTGCAGGCTGCTATCCGGGGGAAACATGCACATAACGGACCAGAAATGAGAGGGAGCCGAATGTAAAATGCGCATGAATTTTAAGATAAAACCAGAGACTCCTGCAGGCTCTGTGGCTGCTTCAGGCTGTACCCCCAGACCCCTCGGGGTGACATGTTCAGCGTCCTCTGCCCTTAGGGAGACTTCCAGGGAAAGGGGAGAGAGCTGTCTTCAGCAGGAAGATACCATCTTTATCTGAAGCCACCAGACAGGGCCCACAGACCTGGGAAGGCGGGTCCTACAGGGCTCACTGGTTCACCTGCCCTGACAGCTCACAGGCCTCCTGCAGACGGGGACCCGGCCGTGTTTATCTCGGTCCCCTAGTCCTGGCCTCATCCAGCCTCCAAGTCCCAAGGGTTGTGTGACTTGCGGGCTTGGGTTTGAAACTGGACCTGTCCTCACCAGTTGGGATCATAGGCAAGTCTCAGTGGCAGTGACTTAGAGGTGCCTCCCCACCTTCCCCACGGCCTTAGAGTGGCCCTCCAACACCTGTGCCCAGAGACAGGCGTCGGCATACACTCAGCAATTCACCCGTGGCCTCTGCTGGGGTCTCCAAAGGTATTGGGTGTGGGGGAGGGAGGTCCATCAGAAAGAGTTGCACTAGTTAGGATAATACTAGTTAGCAATGATCAAACTTCTATCATGCCAGGCCTTGCTCCAAGAACTCCATTTCTATGAGCTGACCTCATTCTAATTGCACTATCAGAAGATGGGGTCTATTGATGCCCCTACCCCCAATTTTTACAGATGAGGAAACAGGGAGACAGAGATTTACCTAGGTCACCTGGAGGAGGTCTTTCCCATGCACCCTTGGTAGTCCCATTTTACAGACAGGGAAATTGAGGTTCAGAGACCAGAGATTCAATGCCGGGTGCCTAGTAAGCCACAAAGGGGGATCTGAATCCAGATCCTTACCTCCAAAGCTCTTACCCTTCCCCACACAGCCGCTCCCTCCTGCTGAGCTCCCAGGTGCTGAGGTTGAGGGTCCGGGCATTCATTCCTGTGTCCCATCCCAAACTCACACTCCAACCACAGAAAGCCCTGCCGCAGATTGCTCCTCAGAGGCTTCTGGTCTCACTTGAAGCAGTCTGGAGGGCAGGCTAACGACCCCGATGGGTGGTATCTCTGCGTGGCCTGGGGAGTTGCTGGACACCCCAAGTCTTTGAATCCTGCCAAGCTGGAGAATAATGGGATGGTGACCGCCAGGCTCAAACCTGGGCCCCCAAATCCCTGGACGTTGGGCTCCAGAGTCACAGACATGCATGGAACACCCTCTCCAAGAGGCTCCTCTTCAGGGTGGAAAGAGGTCCCGGGCCAGGGGACAGCTAAGGTGGGCGATGGCCAGGTGCTCCACAGAGGTCCGCTTTCACACGTGCCCAGCCCACCTTACTCCAATCCCCTGCCATGGTCTACATGTGCGACTGTGCGTGTGTGGTGAGTGTGTACCCAGGCTATGCATACACACTTGCTTGTCTTGGTGTGTGTTCATGGGCACGGACAATCAGGCTTCCCTTGACGTCCCCAAGGCTTGGAGTCCGGGTACGCTCTTGGCTGGTCCATTGAGGGGTTTCACTGCCCCTTGGTGGGTGGGGTGGCAAAGGTCAGTGTGGCTGCTGGGCACGCTGGTTCTGTGAAGGCTTTGGTGGAACCACCCAGCTGGCCTGGGCAGCTCAGATCCAAGCAGACACAGAGGCCCCGTTGGCTTCTTTGGAAAAGAAAGATGCCTTCCTGATTGCTCCAATGGAATGGGCAGCTGCGTCTGCTTTTTTTTCCAAAGGAGGAACTTCGCATCCCCGGCGCATGGGTTCTAACCTCTGGGGTGCACTGGCACGCCCCACGCCTAAGTTTAGAGAGGCTGAGCTGGCAGGTGGCAGGCACCTTCACCCAGTCTGCAGTGGTGCTGCAGGCCGGCCAAGTCCTGGCGCCCAGCAGGGGACACAACCTCGTCCTGGGCCTGACCACTGACCAGGGAGAGCCTGGACCAGCTCCAGCAGCTGTCAGCATCTACCCAAGACACCAGAGCAGTGCCCGGACCCCCACGTTGCGGACGAGGAAACGGAAGCTTCCAGAACCTTGCCACGTCAGCCTCCGCAGAGCGGCGGGATGAACTTGCTTTGCAGACAGGTGAGGGCGGAAACTGCCTGAGACAAAGCCTCAGAGGACTTAATGCCCGGGCACCAGGCAGGGGGCTGGCCGTGAAGTGGATGGTCAGAGATAAGAGCAGTGTCATCACCGAGGGAACGGGCTGGGCAGGCATTCACCATGGGCTGCACAGGTTGCAGCTTGTTCCACCTTCCAGCTGCCTGAGGCAGAGACCCCTGCCGTTCCTCTGGGCGGGGAGGAGGAAGCAGGTTCAGAGAGGCTAAAAGATGGGCCCCAGGCCATGCAGCAGACCACAGGAGGAATGACGACTGTAACCAAGTGCATCTGACAGCGTGAGCTCTTTCTGCCTTGGAAGACTGACCCACTGACTAGCCGACTGCCTGAATCCTGGCCCGGAGAGGTGGGTCTGGTGCTGCGTCCTCTCCCACTCCAGACCTCCTTCTCGCCAGGGCAGGCAGCTGTTCACCACATGGCAGGAAGCAGGCCAGAGCTGCCGGTGAGCAGAGATCAAGCACAAATGTGTCTGGGTCCTCGGCTGGTCCGATGTCCCGTGTCCCTGACCTAGATTCTCTGCCTCTGAAGCTTGGCCTCTGTAAGGCACAGAGAGACAGAGAGACCTCTTGTCTAAACAGCCACCCCCAACCCCCACCCTCCGTTTTCCTGCACAACCTGGGGGCCGGCAGGTGGGGGTGTGTGTGCCCCCCCCCTCCATGCCCCGAACAGCCACAGACCACCACAGCATAATGCCTGTGTGGGCACTAAGTCCTCTGTCCCAACTCACCTCCCTGACACCCACTTCCCCCTTTCCAGCTAACCCTCCAAGTTATCTCTATTCACCAATCGCCCACCCTACCCGACCCGTCCAATTCAGCAATCTCCTGCTGCCCACCCCATCGTCTCTCTCTGCCAACCTCTCCTCCAGATCAGAGCCTGCCGCCCTAC